>WOVY01009969.1:600000-899947 GCA_013436015.1 Rhipicephalus annulatus | reverse complement strand
TTGCATATTGTCTGTGAAGGGCCAGCAATCCTAGTCATTCAGCTAAATAAGATATAAACTTAAAGTGGTGCAGGCGTTCGCTCCTCTGTTTGCCCTTTACTGTGAAGAAGCAGTAATAGGCAAGTATTTAATATGCAATGCAAGAGAACTATACTCTTTACATCATAGTCATGAAAGACTTCAATGTGAAGATAGGAAACAGAAAGGTGAGATGATGAGATACAATATTAACTTTAGGGTTGAAACTACAACTTTATCTTGGATCAAGTAGTGCCATATAGAAGCGAAAAATATCAAATAGAATACTAAAGGTTTTAGTTGACAACTGAAAGAAATAACTAAGAAAATCAAATTTGCTCATGTCCTCGAGCACACAGCATGGTGAGAAACTGGCTGTCGAACACATTGTCATGAATAAACAAAAGTCAGCCTCATTACAAGTCTTCAGGCTCTCGTCGTGATCTCATGTTCCATCAGCCAAAAAACCCTGCGGGTCGCTGGCCACCTCACTGATAAGAACGTATCAGAAAGCAATTTTGTAATACCTGTATGAAGTGCAGTTCAAAACTCTTTCCAGTATTTCAAAGCTTTCTTTTGTTCACAAGCTCAGTGAAGTAATTTTTAGTTTCTTGACTAGATCTGACTTTTTTTGCTTGCATACAACAGTCTTTCCATTACGTTCCCTGACTTTTTTTTTGCTGGAGCACGACATGCAGGAATGGCATAATCTCAAGGGAAATATGTGCTGGCTTTAAAACCAGGGTATCAGTGAGAGTTTTAAAGCCTACTGTAATGACTTTCGCATTAGTTTTTTGGACCCCACCCTAACAGAGTTGCGCAATTGGCTGTGTTTAGACACTTTTGATATTTTCCTGTATTTGAAAGTTGAACCAAAGCACTCAATTATAATTCTAAACATGAATATTCACACACCCTTAAATAATACCCATGTTAGAAGAATGAAATGAACTCCACATAACGAACACCTTTTCTGAAATTAAATAAATAGGAAAGAGGATATGGAAAGTCCTCACAAAGAAACAGAGTGGTAGATTTTATATAATCCTGGGACCCAGGCAATGCACATGAGAGAAGTTAGGGGCAAGGTAGAATGTAATTATCATAGGCTGGTGTGGGTAGCTCTCAATGTGAGAAGACCAAGAGCCAGTTTATTTATTCATTCAAAATATCTTACATACTGATAGGAGGACATCAGTAACTGAAAGACAGATAAAAAATACAAGGAAAACACAGTAAAACAAAACTACAAATGGCAAGGGGGCAACAATGTTACACAATACCAACATGTAACGAATCAGATTATCACTGAAAGTCTACTAAAAATTTTATAATTACAGTTAGATGCAATGTTATACAAAAAACTGATTCGAATATGCAAGTGCCTAGGTTGTAATGACAACTTAAATGCCTGCGTGTAACCATGAGTGCACATAAAACTAATTGTGCTGTGAATGTGCCAAGACGTGTACACAGGAGTATAAAGCAGTACTAAAATTCATCACTATACTCTACCAGTGAAAGAGACACATAAGATCAGTGATGTGGCTGGGCCATGTCATGCATAGTTTACTAAAATTAACTAGAGGGGACTCTGGCACTGTGATCGTTCAGCGACCCTGGGAATGATGGGTAGTACACAGATTTGCCTACTCTTCGTACTTGCGGATGGCGAACCCACTTGTGACTTCATTTATTGCTGGTTTCGGTTTTGTTTCAAAGAAAAGAAACTTTTTTCAACTTCATGACCTGATTTGAAATGGTAAGCCTAGAAGAATAACGTGGTGAAGTGCCATCACTGAATGTTTGCTGATTTTCGTTTTGTGAGAAAACAGCTCCAAGCCACATGAATACACACAAATTCAGATGTATGAAGATGGACGAATCCGTGTACTATGCATCATTCCTTGCTCGCTGATTTGCCATGCATGGTAGTTCCCAGAGACACTATCGCCAGAGTTCTCTCTTGTGTATATTTAGGAAACTCTATGGTGTCATGTTTTATTGTAGGTTGAATCTGCCTGCCCTATTTGTAATGGCTTCCAACATATGAACTAGATAATCTCGTTATGGTGACCATGTATATGAAGCTTACTCTAAATGTGGGTAAAGATAAGATATGATAATGCATATACATTAGAAGATGCATTGCACAAGTTTCTGTGGAGGTAACCTGCAGATTGAGCTTTTGCTGAGATAGGTGCTACACGCCGTAGTATAGGATAAATCTGATGAAAGGTAAACACAAAGATATTTATTTGTATAAAGGGGCAGCTGAAATATTGGTATTGTTAATCGTACAATGAGTGAGTTCTGCCGAGTTGCACTCTACCTGAACATCAAGTTAAGGTCATTTGATAAATGAAATGATCATCAAAAAAGAGAAAGAAAAACTAGGCCATAAATTAATACTGCAATAGGTGATAGACTTGTTGTCATGTAACTAAATCAAGGATGAAAGGTCAGCGGGTAAGTCCTTAAGGGGCCGTGCAACACTTTCTTTTTTAGCATTGTCAGAAAACGCTGCTGAATGGTAGTCGCAGCTCCCAAAAGCACATGAGCCAAATGTTAGAGTGCAGCATGCCATCTAAAATTCACAATTCATTCTCAAAGTCGGCCAGCAATTGCTCCCTCGTCTCTCTACAGGTGATGCCTTATACTTGGATCACTGTGTCATACCCAAGTCCACAGACATTGACTGATTTGAGCATCATAGGCTATGCAAATACTGTGGCCACTGCAACTGCTGCCATGTGCCAGCGCTTGTGCTCACCCTGAAAGTAGCCATGCATTCTAAGAAAAAAAAAGGAAAGTGCTCAAGGTCATGACGTGCGCTGACAAAAGGGTGCATCTTTTTGCCCCCTTGTGTCCCTACCCAAGTTGCCTTCAGTGCACTTGCTTTTACGAAAAGAGAAAGCGCTTGAAGTACTCAACAAATTCCTCGAACTCCGGTTGTAATCGGCATATTCAAAAAAATATTTCGGTATCTGATTTGTGAGGCATCATGAGCCAACAGTGACATCCATTTTAAAAGTGTTGCAGGGCCCCTTTCATGTATATTAGAAAGAGTAACCGACTTAGCACACTGCCTTGGGCAACACTGCAGGTGATGTCGAAAACATTAGACGAGATGTAGCTGACCACCAAGAATGAAAGTTTTTGTAGCCAAGATGGTGGTAATGAAGGAATACAAAGGACAGACAATGTAGAAATCAAATGGTATATAGTTTCAGTATTGAACGCACAGCGAAATCAAAGAAGGGGCAATTGGTTCTATCGTTTGTGTCTAGGTTAAAGTGAATATTAGTCATGAACCTAAATAACTCAGTGTAACATGAGTAACATTTTCTGAAGCCATGCCGACTAAGATAAAAGTTATTAGTTATAACCACTAAGAAACTGGCCCACTTAGGTAAAATAAGGGCAAGAAATATTTGCCGAGATCGACTAGCGGGATTCCAGGATAGCCCTTAAAAAATAAAACGATGTACTAGAAAACGGAAATTATAACGACATAGAGAGAACGAACGAAATGAAATAGTTTCTGTAGCAGCAATAGTGCACAGAGGTAAAAAGCGAACTAAATTTTTCCCAACTAGAAAAAGCTTAATAGAGGCAACACATGAAGTTGACAAAATGAATGCATAAAATAAAATTTGTTGAACTAACAACGTTAATCAATAAGAAAAAGAGAGTTACATAACCACAATGCAAATATCGCAGAAGCAGCATCAAAAAAGAAAAAAAAACATGGCAGCATCAAAGCAGCTAGAAGAAAAATGTTAAGGCAGAACCAAAATGCATGCATAAAATATACTCAGGGCAGTGACAGTGAAAGTGGCTGAAGACATACTCCACTGAGCTGCAGACGACCTGACTACAGTAACCTAATTGAGCCGCTATTTCGCAGGACGTCTTTATCAATGCTAGAGCCTTTTCGTCGTTAGTCGTGGCAGAGCAAGAAAACACAAGTTGTCAATGGCAGAGACATTACGAAACACGGAGGTCTGTAAAACAAGCAACCACGCACTGCGAACGCACCGTTTCAAGGCGCCCATGTTGCTTGTGTGTTGGTTTATCTTGACTCAGATTTTGTCTCCAAAACTTGTGTAAATGTAAAAAAAAATTTTTATGTTGTGTATACATTTTTGAAATGCTACACAAAATCATGAATAGTAGTAAGTAATAAAATAAGAGTTATAATTTTGAAGATTATTGTGAACGTTAGCAGGTAAAAGTTTGAAAGTCTGAAAATAAAAGCATTGGCATCATCATCGACATCAACAGCAAAGTGCAGAAAATGATGGCAGTATGTAAATACGGCATCTGTGTACTCTCGCGGATGACTCATGTGGCGTTTGCACATACAAATTTGCAGTCATTTCGTGATTTATGGTGCAGAAATACGCTTCTGATAACCAGGTAATGTTTAGTATGAGTGTGAAAATAAACAAGTGTTTGTACAAGCTGATTTTGGAGCATGGAGAGAGCCCCAACCAGTCACGAAACCAGGAGTACAGGTTTGTGCTTGTTTTGCTACCAGTAACCAACTACTGCCCTGTTTTTCGAATAATGGCAAAGGCGGCAGACTGCAGAATCCTCGGGCACACTGCAGACGTATTTATTGTGCAGGATTAACTCCGCTTCTGATAAAACAAGTTACACAATAGACGTCAGTCTTGTGCCACACGAAAGCTGTTAGGGGTGCCAAAAAAATCGGAACGCTTTTCCACAAAAATTGAATTGACCAATAAAAGCGTGTTGGCTGACCCTGTTGCGTTACCTAAAACTAGCGCTGTCAACTGATTCCTTCAGGAAACCACGATTAATTCTCATCAATAATATGTTTGAAATAAGTGCGGCTACTACTGTCTGTTGCAGAACTAGATGAAAAACCCGATTTTGGTACTGCGTAACATGTTACCTTGATGTGTTTGCAGTTCAGTAGTAGCTGTTTTCTCAAGGAACTCGTGCAGGTGCTTTCGTAAGTTGCATCTTGTACCAGTTGAACATATTTCACTCGCAACAGCATCAGGGAAGCTTTCTGATGGGTGCGCTGTATTAGTTCCCGCAATTTTTGGCGCCTATTGGTCGAGCAGCATGATCACAAACACACACACACACACACACACACAAAAACTTATGCAAAAGCATGCTGTTCACACATAGCAAAAAAAAGAGTCTGCAGTAATGGTGCTTGCGCTGCTGTGAATACTGTCGCTCGTATCATTTGAGCTAGTTCAAAAAGGCTGGGGGCAAGTGGTGTTTCAAAATGTACCGAATTCGGTGGCGTTATGAATTATTTACCAAGCGTGCTAGTGACTTTTTTCTCGGTGAAAATGCGAAGTTCTACACGAAGAGCGAGATGGGGAAAGCCACATTACAAAGTGTTGTATGAAACGTGAGAAATTATAACAAAGACTGAAAAGGCTTCAGATGTCTCGGTACTTTATTTTGTAATGCGAGTGAGCTATTACACAAATTAGATCAACTGGTTTAGACAAAGGAACAGCAAAAGTATCACAAGTATTTATTCTCCATGCAAATGAGCTGCAACCCTCAGTGAAATATAATCTGATGGAAATAGCTGGCCCACTTTAAAACACTTGTCACCTTTTTGGACATTATTGCTATTAGGCATCAGAGATGCACAAGATATGGAAGAAGATGGTGCTCAGTGTTCTTTCATGCAGTCTCTGATTGCAGTACAAGTATTCTGAAAGTTGCACGAGATTGTCATGCTCAAACTGGTCCTGTGTGTTATGGGAATGACAAAATGGCCAAGCCATTCAACATAAAAACATAAAGTGCTTATTTTGATCAGATTTTCATTGTTAAATTACATTGTATATACAATATTGTGAAGAGAATTCAGTCTGTGATTGTGGTAATGATGTGGGCTTGTGCCTTTTACACACAAGAAAAATTTACCCAAAAGATAGAGGCTTTAATGTGGACGCAGGATGGAACTGACAGGCACGTTGCACATGCAGAAACATATAAAACACGCTCCCGTCTAGTGTCTGTTCACGCAACGACAGCACACTCACTAACTCACGGCACATCAGCTGTGCAGCGACGCTGTCACCATAGATCCCGGTGTATATCGGGACAGAGCCCCCGTGCTAAGATGAACGTGCCTTAGATTAACCACACACATGCCTTCAAGGAACATGGTTCCTATCCAGGCAACTCAAGCTGGAGCTATTGCAGACAGTCTAGCACACGCACTGCTCATCGGCACCTAGCATGTTCAGCTGTGGACATATCAGGAAGCTTGGTGAGGTTCCTTCTAAGCAAGTGTACAGGCATAGCAGTAACACAGTCAGGCTCTTCAAGTCTGAAATAGCAGTGGTATGGAGTGCACTGATGAAGCACAGTGTCAACACAGTCTTCATTCAATGATGGTTTGTGTGATTAATAATTTTCGGCATCAAGAAACCATGTTATTCTTTCACTTCATGAATCAAGTCAAATACAGACATAATAAAATGCGTCGTGTTCTTCATCAGCATCATCAAGGTTATTGACGGTGTTCGAGTAAGCAATCTACAGATAGAATATAAAAGTGAGTACGAAAGTGTTTGCATGCACAGCTCATTGACCGAATTGTCCGAATACGTTTTTCAAAAGTGTCAGACAGCATGGCACGTGGCCAGTGACTGCAGTGAAGTGTCTTCCATGTAAAAGTGATTAGCCTTTCACAACCGACCAAATAGGATCACTGTTTGTCTCGATGTTTCTTTGTCCTCTTGGTAATGAATTGAAACCAATTTGCCCAAATATCCGTGTTGCCCACGCTCTGTAATAACAAAATGGTTGACAAAGTGTGGGTGCTGTAACAGATTCCCTTAGCACTTATGTGTGTACACTTCATTCCCTCTCCTGCAATCCAAGCTAAGCAGGAGGAGAGGGCAACTGCAAAAAAGTGGGGAAGGGGTACAAGGAGACGATGACAGATTACAATGATGAATTGAGTTGGTCATAACTGTTTTTATTGCCAGGTAATATGGTGTGACCTGTGGCAGGCCGATGGAGAGGCCTGGCAACACGATGGTGTGTAGAGTGGCAACACGCAGACGAAACTCTGGTGATAGTAGAGAATGTTGTCCAACATTTTTTTACATTTTTCAAGGAGGGGGAAAAGGGGTTATTGGCAAGCATTTCATGAGTCACATGACTTGTGTGGCCACACAGTTTGGCTACAGAAAACGGACATCATTGGACACCTCGCTCCATCCAGTGGCATAGACACGCATCGTGAATACACTGGTGAATTGAAATGACACCCGAGGTTGCACGACACAATAGGAAAGAGGCTATTCCATGAAAAAGGTGGGGGGAGGGGTTGTACACGTGTCTTTGAATTATGGTTGTTAGAGTATATTAAACTTTTTATTATGGGGTGACTGCAAATTTTGTATATCTTGGGGACTGTTAGTTTGTAGGATGTAAAGTTTGAGGTATACAGTTGAAGTCGTGAACTGCTACAATAAAATGTTGTGCCAGTGCTTTTGGTTATTTTTTCTATGTGTCCATGCGATGCCCATTCAATCTAACATTAACAGCTTGTCCTGTTTTGCCAACGTACCACTTGTGACAATGAACAATCGATCTTCAACATTTCAACTAGTAACAGTAAAGCTGTATTTTGTGTGATGTGTATCAATCAATCATTTTATTTCCTTTTGATTAGGAGGAGTACAGGACTAAAAGTTTAAGAGCTTGGCAAGGTCCCAATTCCGTTCACACGTTGGCAAAGCAGCAGGAATGTCAGACAATCATGCATGAATAATATCGAGTAAACTTATACGAATAACACTGCAAAAACTATTACAAAAATATTTCATTTCATTCATTTCATTTATTGGTACCTTCAGGACCGGGAGGTATTATTGAGGGGAGTGGTATTAGCACAAAAAGAAAAAAAGAATACAGAAATGCAGCAATGGATATGCAGTTATTACAGTGGTGCGGCTCCTACTTATACAGTCTTAGCTAATGGCGTTTTTAAACAATTCATCATCTTAGATAGTTGCTATTGATGCGGGAAGGTGATTCCATTCGATGCTCATGCGTGGTAGGAATGATGTGTGGCAGCCATTTGTTCTGCATAATGGAACTCCGACCTTGTGACGATGATCTAGACGAGGTGATACTTAATCTGGTAGTGAAATAAGTTCATTATGTAATTGGGGATGGTGACATATTTTGTGAAAAAGACACAAACGAAGAAACTGACGGCGAGATGCTAAAGATGGTAGGTTTAAGCTACATTTCATTGCCAATATGCTTGCGGCGCGGTTATAATTGGAAAGAATAAAGCGGGTAGAATTATTTTGAACCATTTCGACTGAGTGTATTTGATTGGCAGATACAGGATCCCAAACCGAGGCAGCATATTCTAATTTAGGATGAACCAATGTTTTGTAGAGGGTGAGTTTTAAGGAAGAAGGAGCTTTAGCAAAGTTGCGACATAGGTACCCAAGCATTCTGTTTGCTTTTGCAGTTATGTGTTCAGTGTGGATTGCCCAATTTAAAGTGCTGGTTATGTGTATGCCTAGATATTTATAGCTAGAAACGGTATCCAATGCAAGATCATTGAGAGAGTAGGTACGAGGTGAATTAGTTGTTCTAGACACTCTCATAACCTTGCACTTGTTGACGTTGAGTTGCATTAACCATTTTTGACACCAAATTGAGACAGCAGTAAGGTCAGTTTGAAGAGCAGTTACGTCGGCATCGGAGCTTAATTCAAGGAATATTACACAGTCATCAGCAAATACGTGCACATGAGAGGAAAGACACGCAGGTAAGTCGTTAACATAAATAAGAAAAAGAAGAGGACCAAGCACTGACCCTTGCGGTACTACAGATTGAACAGCGGTGTGGTGGCTATTCACCCCGTTAGCAGCAACATACTGAGAACGATTGTTAAAAAAGAATTCAATCCAAGTTAGTAATTTCCTGTCAAGCTTTAGTTGAAGTAATTTGTCCAATAATAAACTGTGGGAAACCTTGTCAAACGCTTTAGAAAAATCCAAAAATATGCAGTCGGCCTGAGAAGAGTGATCCAGTATAACGTTCAGTTTATGTGAGAAAGATGCCAGTTGGGTCTCGCAGGAGTATGTTTTTCGGAAACCATGTGTGCTAGGGTAAAGAATGATTTAGATTCGAGGAATTTTACAAGGTCCAAAATAAGATGTGTTCTAATATTTTGCACGGTATACTGGTAAGTGATATAGGTCGGTAATTAAGTGGGGAATGGCGGTTACCAGCTTTGTGAAATGGAGTCACCTTCCCGATCTTCCATTCAGCGGGCAGGCAACCTTGGTTGAGTGACTGCTGAAAGATCATTGTTAGTATGACCGATGAAGAAGCACGCGTACTCTAAGAATTTCGGGTAAATTTGGTCACAACCAGGAGCGGAAGACAATCTTAAGGACCTAATTATTGCTTCAACACCACTGCAATCAATTCTTATTGGAGGCATAGCGGGATGGGGAAAGGGTTCTGCGTTAGGTAAAACATCATTTGAAACAACGTAAAAGTGAGAGGAAAAAACATCGTTTAAAACGTTCGCACATAAGTCAAAAGGAATTTGATTTCCGCTAGCATCTTCTCGGGTGATTGCGTCGTCGGGTTTAGGGTTTATTTTGCGCCAGAATTTTTTAATATCGTTCGTTAGCATGGATGGTAACACGTTTTGTAAGTAATAACTTTTGGCCTTTTTAGTGCTGTTGCATAATTTTTAGACGCGAGCTTGTAGGCATTCCAGCGTTCTTCATTCCCGCATTTCTTGGCGTCATCAAATTAAACGTCATCTCTCATTTTCTCCTTTCAATGGATGCCATCTTGTCTAGGAAGTTAACTTCACTGGAAGAACATGAATAGTGAATTTAATACTAGAGTGAAACTTGTTATGGTGGTCAAAGAATGTGTTTAGTTGTCTTGTGCCATGTCCCTATATAATAAATATGCAGAATACGTGGTAGAGATAGGCAAAAGGTTTTATTGTAGATGATTTTGCCTGCTCTGATTCCGAGTGTCCTATAAAAATGCTCGCATGAAAGAGGTTCTCATAGTGGAGAGTAGTGCCAACAGCTTGTAGGTAGTAAGATGAATCAGTCAAAATAATTGTCAGGACTAATTTAAGCAACTAGCAATAAATTGTAGCATTATGTGTTTAATAAAATGCAAGATTTCATCTTCCCTTCTTGCCCCTCCCCCCTTTTTATTTTTGAAACACACTCTGTAATGAGATAATTGCACTCAGGGGTTGATGGGAGATAGCTAGCATATCATGACTATCACAGTTACTTCTGTCACTTGCAATCGTATGTAGCTCAGTGTGCACAGTAGGGTCAAATTGAACCAGATTGAGAGTAATGATGTTTTCCGAGTCTTTCTTAACTACATCGATGCAATTGAGAGAGTATATATCATTGAGTGACTCTGGTGACATCATATCCTGAAGAGTTGGTACGGAAATCGAAGATATACGAGTTGACTGAATGTTTTGGACAAGCTCAAGGCGAAGTGCATGTCACAATGATCCTTTAGTCTACAACACAAGAGCAGCTAGACTCCATCTACCACAGGCTTAAAACTAATATATGAAGAAGATCAATGGCTAATTGAAGAATTTCTTCATGGCATGAATTAATACTTCCAAGCAGAGTATGATGCAGTCCTAGTGTACGAACACAACACCCAAATTATTGCCGATCTCTTGAGCAGGGGGAACCATTTCTCAAGTACACAAGCAGAAGAGGAATGTATGTCTGCTACCCATACACCTATAGGCTGTGCTGTACAATCAGATAGGATGGCAGCCGTGCTACCCAAACTTACAACCTTGCCTTGCTCTGAAGATGTGTGTAAAATGAAGTGAGTTCTGGGAACAATTTGTCCACATTGTTTATAACAACAATTGGACTGCAGCGAAACAATTGCATTATATGTGACTGTTCTTGAAAGGTGCTGCTCGAGTAGTTGGTGGTCTTACAATGACTGAAGCATATTACAAGGACACTGTCAACAAGCTACTGAAGAGCTTCGGTGATAAGATGTGCCAAGAACAAGAACACTGTGGAAGATTGCATTAGTGGACTTCTGTTTGACTGTCTGATAACACAGCCCTTTGACAGTATGACCACGTGCGCATTAACATCCGAGAGCTGAAGTCACTAGGTGTACATTGGTCATAGCATTCACTGATGCTCTGCAACATCATACTCAGGGCACTACCCCAAAATGTCGTCGTACCAGTGCTGCAATAGCTAGGATTTATATTTGGACAACGCTGCTTATGCTTAGGGGCTAGACAGTCTTCTGCAGCTTTTTCAGTCTAACTGGAAAGTCTGAAAAAGTGCGACTACAGCAATAACAATGAAGGAGACAGTGGTGATCAGCATGCAACAAACTAGCCAGCTTGAAATCACAGCTGGGACAAACCTACTTCATCTGTTCACTGACAAACTCCATCAGAAATCTTCAATATGTTGCACAGATTTGTAGATTCTGCACATTAGGGCAGCACTCAACAGAAGCATGTCAAACTGATACTTGCCTGACACAAAATAAGCAAGTGCTGACAGTGTCCTTAGCATATGTACAACTAAAGGCCACAGGGTGCATGACTGCGAAGGAAAGGTCTCTTGCTTGAGGTGAAAATGTCTCCATGCCTCAAGTATGTGTGACACAGAAGATTGCTCTCACTAAGGCGTCATAACAGGCTATGCAAAAAATCAGATGGATATTCAATTAAAACTAAGTGCAAGACAGCTGGAGCCAGGAAAGTTTAGAGAGACCCTGAAACAGTTTTTACAATTTTGTACAAACACATTGGGCCAGTAGACCAAGTCTTAAGTCATTTACAGGCTGATTTCAGCTCTCTGCATAAACTGTGTAATTTATTAGACCGTTTTAAATCTGTGAAGCACTGCAGATAGCTGTAACTCCGCCAAACGCATTTTCAACTGCCCATTCACAGAACGACACGCTCTAGTAAAGCGACATCACCCTGGTTGCTGATCTGATTGGCTGTGGAATGTGCGGAAGTAGAATGGGCTTGTATTGTGACAGCACCTCTCGGAGCAGGTATCGATCACTTCGCGAGCTTGGTCTCTAGACAGCGTGCATGCTGCCGGGCGCACTGTGTCACAGCCTCCGAGATTACAAGCAACCTGTCGGGGTGCAATCTTGGAGGTCTAAACTGGGCGAAGCTCAAACCATCGAGTGTGCTCATGAGATTTGTGCAATGCCAGCACGTCTCACGAGCACAGGTGAAATCAAGGGGATGATATAATTGTCCTTAGTGGCCTTAATGCACAATGTGTTGTTGAATTTGTGGTGTGAATGGTTTGATCATGCTCTAGCCTAAATGCTAAAACTAAAACAAAATTTCAGGGTTCCTCTAACAGAAGTTGACGGCCTAAAGAGGGAAGCTTTCCTGGCTAAACTACACTGAGCAAAACCTCTGAACACCAGAATGTGTGATGGCGTCTATATTCTCAGAAGAGAAGCCCCACATGAAAACCAGATTGTACGCTAGCTGCAGGCAGTTCATCTAGGAGAAAGGTGCTGCTCCATGTCAATTTGACGTTTACTATAAAATGGAGTGAGCAGAATCACTGGATAACCAAGCCCCGATCGACGTCGTGCGGGGAGAAAATGGGTTGACCAAGCTGAATGAATTTCAATGCCTGTTTTTCGAATGGCAACAAAACCGTAAGAAATTAAAATATAACCTTGAAAAGTCAATAGTAAGGCTGCTCAAACACACTTGGTGAAGGAGCACGAGTGAGAAGTACAAAGTTAGCCTAGGAATTGAACGAGGTGTGGAAGTGGCTGTTTGAATCAGACATTCTTTTCGAAGGGCGACAACATCGAAAGAAATTAAAATATAAGCTTGAAAAATTAATAGGAAGGCTGCTAAAGCAGACTTGGTGAAGGAGCATGAGTCAGGAGTGTTAAATTAGCCTAGGAATTGAACGAGGTGTGTGAGTAGCTGTTTGAATCAGAAGAGAAGGTATGACAGCACCTCCCTTGGTGGCCAAGGTACAGCACAAGTTTATTGAGGAGCAATAGGCTCCTCAATAAACTGGTGCACAATCAAATGGTGCAAGGAAAGAAGCAGCCAGGACATATAGTAGAGAACTCTGAATCAGCAGGCATTACGATTGGTAATTGGCAAGCCTGATGAGCCATCTAGAGGAGTCACCCTAGGTAGTGGGAAGCAACCAGAAATTGCGCATAAAACACCATGCTGCCATTGAGCTGCCGTCAGGGCGTCTGTTACAGCCCTCCAGAAGACACATCCATTGCTAATCCTGTGGGCATCGATCACAAGGCGGCAGAACTCCTTTACCAGGACAGCATGTTAGTGAAGAAATTGCTCAACTGTTTTGGCAAAATACACCTGCAGGTGGAATAGTTGAAAAAAAAGAAGACTGTTGAAGTAGTTGAAAAACAGGACCGAGTGGCTTGCCGACTTGATCGGCTTCTTCCGTAACCTGGTGGGAAAGATGTTGCACTTGTACTATGGTTGCCTTCATGCCTGATTTTCTGTCTTTTCTAGCATACAGTAGACTCTCAGTAAATAGAAATCTGTAAAACTGAACTGCTGCTTGAATAGAACAACTTTCTCTGTTATGATTGGTTTCATACTGGAATGCTGCAACCCACTTCACCTCTCAGTAAACAGAACTCCTGTTAAATGAAACACATTTTCCCGGTCCCTTCAGGTTCCATTCAATGAGATTCTACTGTATATGATCTGCAAGATGTAACATCCCTGCAAGCTTGTACCATGGGCAGCTGTCCTGTCAAAGCATCCATGGGAACATCGAGCCTCAGCCAGGAATGCCACGCGCACGCACCATCGCGCACACAAACACACTCGATCTTCTGCCCCAAGTAGTCACTAGGTAGTCACTAAAACATCACTTCAATGGCCATAGCCATGCAGCTTCACATGAGGAATGTTCTGGCTCACACTTTGCTGCAGCACATGGCGCCTCTTCTTTGCCCGTTTGGGTGAAGGGCCACTCGCTGGTCGTCCTGCAGCTACTCGCTTGGAGCCTCTAGTTAGTCCTGGACGTCGTCTTGAAATTGCTGTCGGCTGCACTTTAATATATTGTCCACGACGTAACTCCAGACCTAAAGCAGCGTCCATTGCCATCATGGCACCAACACCGCGCTTCTGCTCTTGGAGTCTTCGGAGGCGTTTAGTGCCACTGATGAGGTGCCTTCTGTATGCTGCATTGTTTTTCTCCTCAGCATGAACTCGCCGTAACTGCTCAATCAGCGCTTCAAGGCTGTTGTCTGCATCCTATAACGATCGTCACTTTATTGGGTATAGCTTCAAACATTAGGTTTTGAAATACTGGAAGCACAGTATTTTCTCAATAGTCTCCCAGTACACACTTCGGTACTTTTTAAGAACACTGAAGATACCTTTTTTTATCAAGATAGACCTCATAATTTAAGGAGCAATAACACATATTTATTTACAACGGCATGCCATAAAGGAGTACCAAAACGATTTTCAGACACCGAAAAGAAACAGTTTTCATTTCTATGGTGTGCGCTATTAACACTCTCTGCACACCAGAGCCAGGCAACATGAATGAAATATTTAAATTTGAATTCAAAGTATTTATTGCCCAGCATCTCTCAGCCAATATCTCTGCAGTGGACATTATCACAGTACAACACAGTTACCAAGTTTGCAAAACCTGTCTCCTGCATGCAGCTTAAATAGCAGAAATCGCTGTCAGAGTCTTTGGATGACATCTTACTCATCCTTTAGGTGAACATGTGCATATGACAGCAGAATGACAGCTGCTGCTACTAAGTTGCGAGCCGCAGTCTTTTTTGACGACTTCTGTTGACAAGTCCATGCAAAGCTGCCCTCACGATGCCACAATCAAAATCCCTGTTTTAAGGTTGTGTAATAAAATAAATTCAATGCATTCCCAGTTACTTTGACACACCTTTTGGGGGTTCTCAACACAAGTGTTTTTGTTTAAAAAAACCAGAAAATATTATAAATTCATGTCAGCACTTTCTTAAATCAATAATAATAAATAAATCATATTCGGGGCCAGTTGGCACAAAGTATTTGTACACTAAGTTCACTTCCCATAAAATGTAGGGAGAACTACCACACTTACGTAATCATTCAACAGTAAACCCTGTCAAGCCACTAGTTTATTTCAGTTAAATTAGTTAAGTCTAGAAATATTTAGTAAGTTCTCTGTTCCATTGTATACATCTTATATTTACCTCATGCTGAAAAAGGGGTTGCAGCATTACACAAATTTTCAACATTAGACGTGCAAATTGCCACTGCAGTTGGGCAAGCCACCATAAATGGCACTTCCTGATTGCGTTTAGTTAGCGATGTTTGTAGATTGGCTGTGCACATATGAATATTTAATACAGCTGTTGGAGATCACTTGCGATAAAAAGTTTGCTTTCTGGCTGCGAGCCAGTAAAAGAAATGCCCCATGACCCCCCTCTTCCCCCCCCCCAAAAAAATAAGAAAAAGAAAACCGCCCCCATTGCTGCGTGCGCCGCGTGCACAATGAAGGGTTTGCCTTAAAACCACTTTTGCCACAGTCAGTAAATTTGCTTGCTACACTTACTAATTGGACTGTATAAGTATTGGTATAAAGAAAAAAATTTCACCATCTCCCACTAAAGGGAATCGTGTAGATGCAAAGCAGCGGTCTCTAGGCTTACACTGGTGGCGACATTTACGGTGGCAATCGCAGCGTAGTGTATGGGAGACAAACCTGAGGAGGCGCAAAGCACGCAGTGATAAATAGGGGTTTCCTGCTAGAACATGCCAATCACTCTTAATAAGTAATGAGAGACAGAAGACTTCAACTGGACAAACGACCTGCAGTCCGCTTTTACCGTTAACACGCACACTGCAAATTTTTATTGTTCAACATCACACTGGAGAAATCTCCCACTGGCACTAACTTGGAGCACCAGTGGCTATATATATATATATAAGGGGTGACCCTTGAATAGTTGTGCAGAACAAGCATGTGATTTTTTCAATCAAGAAACTAGCTAGCAGGCACTGCCTGCATCGGTGTTGCAAAGCGAGAGAGGGGGAGTGTAGGAGGGAGGCGCATGCACAAAGGTAGTGAAAACACCACGGGGAGGGATGCATAGAGAAGAAAGAGGTGGGTGGATGCACATGTCTAGTAAGGTGGTCACGCGTCACATCGGATTGAGCTCAACCCTGAGCTGCTTTGCATATAAAAATCCACAGCACATCATCATCATGTGTACAGCTTCATAAGCAGAAGCTAAAACAGTGTGCATAAAATAGATTTTTCAGTCAGATCGTCAATTCTTGCAATTTTTACACCTGCACAAGGCAGTAGCTATTGTACATTTCTGTACAAATCAGTTTATGCAGTCCTTCTGTGCCATGAGTTCCAAACAAAGCTCATTATTTTCCACTAAGCCAGTTGGGTGTAGCTTGCTATGCAGATTTCAGTGATGCATCAACCTTACACACACAATTCATTTACTTTATTGTGGAAGCTGGCACGTACCTCACTTTCTTGCTGCTCAAGGTGTGAACTTGACGCACATGACTCTGTGTCAAGAACAGCTTCAGAGTCTGGCATCTCTTCATCCTGGGGCGGAGTAGTAGCAGCCATTTCATCTTGAGGCACTGGGTTGTGTTGCTCACATTGTGCATTGATGGTGTCCCTGGAGTTTGCAAAAAACTCTACGCTTGGGCATGCATCTCCAAGGGCAAGTTTTACCAATTCATGGCGATCTTGCGTGGCTAGCACAGGGCAGTTGGGGAAAATTCCACTGAATACCTTGTGCACAAGTGCTTGGTGCTTGCAAAAGGCGCCTGTGCACCCAGCCGGACACGTGCATGTGCCTATGTCGCCACACACTTCATATGTTTGGCCATTCTTCTGAAAACTTGGCACAGAAAAACAGTTCTCTCCATGTGAAATTACACAGCTTCACTGCCTTCAAGTGTCTTCTTGAGAAGACTGTCATATAGCAGCTGGTGTGTAAGGACACGGCTGTTTGCATGTTTTAAGATTCTGTTTTTTAAATATAGCTCCCACACATCCGAAATAGACTCAACTAGCGCAACAGCATTAAACGCCTTAGTTCTAGACAGAACAATGTCTTTTACCACTCTAATAGAGGCTTCTGCAAAATTGTTTGTATTGTGGCCGCGGGTTCTTAATTTCGTGCTATACAGAAGCACCCACTCCTCCTTCTGCTGTAAAAATGTTTGCACACGTGATGTGTATGCAGTAGTGCAGCTCTCTTCTGGGTTGTGCATCGCCTCTTCTAGCTTTTCGGGGCTGTCTGCATACATGATCTGGAAAAAGTAATTCAAGGCACATGTTCAATGCAACTATCTACATCATCATTTCCGTAGTGTTCCAAAAAAGTATTAGTATATATTTGGAAGATTCTAAAACACATTTATTCGGTCTCTTAAAAATCTCTGCTCACAATCTTTTCTAAGAGTTGCGTATGTGATGTGCAAGTGTAGAGTTTCATTACATGGTTGCAGCCTTCCCTACAATGTTATTTTCGGCAGCCTCAGCATGCCATCTGTTATTTTGTTTTTAGTTTCTGTCAGGGTCATGAATAGGTTTTTGAAACGTGTCCCCAAGAAGCACTGAATCAAGTTCCACAGCATCACATTTTTATAGTGTAAATTTTTCTGATGTGTGCCATTTTCCATGCAGAATTTATGACTTCATACACAGGTCTTTTATTCCACTTTTATAAAATTCAGTACAGTCCTATTAGAAAGTGCTCTTTTACCATTGCTTTGGACCATGGGTACAACTAAGTCGCATAGTCGGTTATACATATATGCATATTCTGCTAGCATGTGCGCGCATAGACTGGTGGCAAGGCACTTGCATTTGGAGCGTGGGGGCTGATGTTTACACCCAACCCTGCCTAAGAGTTTGCTTTATTTTTCACTGTTCTTTTAAAGAGATCTCTTACATGAGAGGGCTATAAAAGTGTGGACAGTTTTGTTGACATTAAAATGCTAGCACTTTTCAAATTCTGTTGGTGCTCCTCTCCTAGCACACACGACAATGTAAGAAAAGTAATTCGGGTGTGTACACTCTCCGCCGTCAACGGGGAGCGTGTTCAGATAATGTTCAACCTTAGTACATGCGCCGACTGCAGTTTTGTGGAGGGTGATGCGACATAGGAGTTTAAAAACCTATAGCGCGACGAGGTGAATGCACATTTTTTTTTCACCTCATAGTACTTTTTAAACAGTGCTCGCCAGCACCTAGAGCTAGAAATGCATAGCGCATTTGTCGCGATTGAAAAATGTAACTATTGGCAGCACAGTGTAAGACAAAAAAAGTGCCGCCATATCCCCGAAGTGAATGATGATGAGTGGGCGAAGCTCCGGAGGTAAACCTGGTAAACCATGAATCCTCTGTACATTTTGATCACTCGATTTTATTACATCGCTCCCCCTAGCGTACGTCGCCGCACTAAATCGAACGATTGCCTTCAACCAATGACACGCGCCATATGTGACATCATTCCTATTTTATAAGATCTCGCGTCTTTCAACTACAAGTACCGCTTTCTAGTTTATAACATCTTGCATCTTTTCATCATCAGCTACAAGTACCACCATCTAGTAAACACTACAAGAACTAAACGAGAGGTGGCTACATACAGGAGACGGTACCGCCATCTAGTGAACACTGCAAGAACTAAACTAGAGGTGGCTACATACAGGGGACGGTACCGCCATCTAGTGAACACTGCAAGAACTATACTAGAGGTGGCTACATACAGGGGACGCACAGCCCACGCCCTAAGGAGCTTCGCCCCTAAAAAGCATTGTACTTCTAACATCTGAGTTCTGTTGTGTGCAACACTGTTATGGACGCTATGCACACAACTAGTCTTTTATAGTTCATGTGCCGGCCGAAGTTGCATGGGGGGGGGCTGCGACATGAGGGCCGAGAGGAGGAAAGAGGCAAACATTATGTGGACGCGCTGCCAGGCATAGTGTTCTCACCAAAATTTTTTTTTACACCTTGGTACATAACAAATAACGATTGAAACTAGGCAGATGTTCTGGGAAGGATAGAGGCCTGAAGTGATGTCAAACTCTCAAGCAAGGAGATAAAAATATTGCTGAAGCTAACGACAAGAGACCTGTCTTCATCAAGGCAGCAGCTACTTTCCTTTAGCTATGTTTTCATGTATGTCTTGCTCGCTCACTCTCTCCTACTCTAGAGACTGGAGGAGAAAAGCTTTATTAATGGTGGGATGGGGAAAAACACATGCGAAATTGAAAGTTTCTTTACTAAACAACATTTGGTTTGAAATATTGTGATAGAAACTGAGGGGGTGCGCACAGGTGGCATTGCTTAGTTTTTTTAATAATGTGGATACACTACATAAATTACAGTAAAAGCTCCTTAATTCAACCCTCATTAATTCAGAAAAATTGTCCAATGTGGATGTGTTTCTTGGTCTTGGCCACCAGATGCATTGTTTATTGGCATAAAACTTTCGTTATCCTGTCATATTTGGATGCAACCCAGTTGATTCAAAGTATCTTCGGGGCAAACCAAAAGTAAAACATAGAAAATGTGCTACACAAAAGAGTGAAAATAGCATTTACAAATTACAGAAAAGAGGCAATCCAATCTGCATCGCAGTCTTCATCAGTTAGTGACCTCAGTTTTATCTGCACGTTGATCTGGCACTCGGCAGGTTCATTTTAACTCTATGCAACGCCCCTCCAGTGTCACAAAACTGCTATGTGGGGGAAGCTGTTGAAAATGAAGAGATTTTAGCTGAGGTCGGAATGAAGACACAAAACTAGTTTACTACATTGCGATGAACCGACTCCCTGTAGCCAGCCATTTTATTTGTGAAAGAACTATCCTTATGGGCACGTAGTGATGGTGATGACAGAGAGGTATACGTAAAAAGAGAGGTGTGCAGAGTATGTTCAGGTGCTAATTAAACATAAGAGTCTACATAATGTTATTTTGAAAAAGTCACAGGACTACAAAAATTGCAGCTGGTGCACCACTATGCACCAAGATACGTACAAAATTTACTTATTCATCGACAGTCTATTGATGTAACAGACGATGGTTCAATGTTTCCTTCACACTATCGATGAGTTGGAATCCAGTTAATTTAGAAATTTCTTCTGGTCCTATGTACTCTAAATTCATCAGCTTTAACTGTACCAGGATTTCGGGGTAATGAGGCACTGACAATCAAAAATGTGGGAACAATGTCTGAATAAAGCTGAACATTTTGACACAGATGCCTGTCTGGTTGGGTAATTAAGACTTTCACAATGCTCTAACCATTACTAGGGTTAATTTCCTATGTTTAAGAACCCTTCCCTATGAGAGGGTTCTGAAACGTCTGAAAATCAACCTATTGTTAGTTAGAACTTTGTGAAAGTCCTAATGTCTGAATAGCCTAAGAATGTATAATCAGAAAGAAGAAACGAAGAACTGCGGGCAAGGGTGAAGGGGTTAGTTGCAGAAAGGCAGGCAGATACTTTGTGAATGGCAAGTCTAAACCCTAGTTACTACAGAATAGTAAACTTGGGCGTGACAGCCAATTCCTACAGCCTAGCTCCATAGATTTAAAAGAGAGTTAAAATGTTGGTTCAGGTTAGCCGGTAATCCATTACTATGAACTTTTTTGCATATAATTCTAACTACAGAAAAAGAGACATTGGAGGTACAAGCGCCAATTTTCAATAGTGTTTTTTATGTACATTTTTTATCATTGTCTGTCGCACGCGGCGGCTTACCAACTCTTTCACAAGTGGGCCGGCAAACCCACCTCACTCGTCAGCCTATGATACTGACACGTACGTGTACATTGTCCTTTCTTGTTTTTTTCTTTCTTTTCCTATATTACTTTTTTCCTCACGTGTACATACAAAGTGTTTACGCTCACCTACCACTTGACGGCCATTGAGGGGAAACGGGCGAAGATGAAAGGTAAAAAGCTGGTCGTCCCTTTTAGGGGAAACTCTTTCCTTACACGCGCCCCTTCCGCTATCGCGGCAACAATCTTGGGTGGCCCGACACATGTCGAGAACTGGCCAACACAGGGTGAAAACCAGATGTGGACTTACACCGACATTTGGATGTGTACAGGTTCATCTTTCACGGTGTTTTGTTTCTTTATTGTTTGTTTGTTTCTTTAGTTCTCTCTCACTCTCGCAAACATATTTCAAGGTGAGAGGGACGCCGCAGCAACGAAGTTTGAGCGTCTATGTTATTATAACTCATCCCCTGACGAAGGGAGGACTCCGCCCGAAAATGTTGGGAAATGAATATATTTATCCTTGTTGACAATGCTCCCGTTGTGCCATATATCACATATATATATATATATATATATATATATATGTATATATATATATATATATATATATATATATATATATGTGTGTGTGTGTGTGTAAAAATAAACAGCCCCGCCGCGGTGGTCTAGTGGCTAAGGTACTCGGCTGCCGCCCGCAGGTCGCGGGATCGAATCCCGGCTGCGGCGGCTGCATTTACGGTGGAGGCGGAAATGTTGTAGGCACGTGTGGGCAGATTTGGGTGCATGTTAAAGAACCCCAGCTGGTCGAAATTTCTGGAGCCCTCCACTACGACGTTTCTCATAATCATATGGTGGTTTTGGGATGTCAAACCACACATATCAATCAATATGAAAATAAACAGAGAACTTCATCGAGGCGCTCACACACAGAGCACAGAGGTAACACGACACACTTTCTTAGATACCATGAAGTTCAATCAATCATACTTTAACAGGCCGAGGAATGGCGCCCTTAGCTCTATTTCTGCATCCTCGTTTTATTATCACGCCTTTTTCTCTGATTATGTTTTCATGGTTAACATCTAGAAATACCACAATAGTTTAATAAATTTATCATGGATTTTAGTCATCGGTATGGAGATGTACCAAGCATCAGCGAGCATACATACACGTTGAACGGTGGCTATTGCTGCCAAACACCAAAAATTGCATTTAGCAAACCCTCATTTATCAATATTTCAGTATGAAACCTGTCCTAGTCTTGCATAGAGTTTCATACAATAATACCTAGAGGGGAATATGGCGCTAGTATCTACATTGGCTCCTTCAGCGGCGCTTGTACCCCCATGGGAATTATGGAAAGTGGTAGATCATGCGCTAAACAACGGCAACAGGGCCAACAATGAGCCCTTGGGAGTCTACGAGTTTTGTATTCGCTACTGGTAACGGCAGCTAAAAGCCACCAAGATGCGATGGGGCAGCCGTGTGCCTAAAACTGGGATTGATGCTAAACTTTATTTCTTCAAAAGGAAACTGCAGACGATTCTATTAATAGCCATCAGCTCAATACTGACGTCCTACGCTTACCTTTTGAGGGCTCCTGTTGAGTGACAAACGCTACTGCTGCGCCCGCAACGTCCACAAGCTTTGCGTATGGTGTTCTAATTCTCGACTATTTGTTTGCACTTTTGTGTCTCAAACAAATATTGCCTTTTGTTGAACCTCTGCTTTTAGGTTGAGGTAAGTTTTTATTAGTACTTCTCAAAGCTTGCTGTTAGTTGCTGGTGTGAGGATCTCGATTTGCAGCCACTTCGTTTTCTTTTTCGCCCTGTACGCTTTCGTGGAAAGCTTACCCCGCGTAATTCTCACACCTCCCATTTTTGCATCGGTTTTCCGGCAAAAAAAGTGCCAGGATTATGCAAGTAAATACGGTATTGTATGAAACTCTATGTAGTCATGTGTGAGTATAGTTTTTGGCAGCGAACATATGTTTGCAAGGATGTTGTGTATAAACAAAACTGAACATAGATACCAACCTTCTGACATGCTGACATAAAATGCCTCCTCTGCTCTCCACTTATGTTATTTCGAACTGCCGTCAACCACCTCCATTCAGCTTGTGCAACATGAAAAAAGCAAAGCAACTGCTTTCCTTGCGGCCAATCTGCTTTTAGGGCTCCCTTTTCTGCTGCCGAGTTATCAGTCATGAAGGCTTCAGGACACTGCAAAGTAACCAAGAAATCATTTACAACAGCTGACTAAGTAATTGCAATAGGCTCTCACTTGAGGCCATCATTTGGGAAAAATTGCCCAAGAAATTTTGTGAATATTATCTAACACATTTTCTTTTCTCAAAAGTACTTTTTGGGCTAGGTGGCGAAACATAATTTTTAAATGAAGTGCGGGCTATTCGAGACCGGACAAGCCTTTTCTGTTGGCTTCTTTTGCGTCAAATTATTTTACCCCCTTTATTTGTTTAAATTTTGTGTGCTGTTGTCTGGTATGTTTCTTGTGGCTGATAGGCCCATAATGCAAAGCTACACACAAGCAAAACTTTGTCGAATATGTAATGAAGGAAAGATTATGCTGTATATTCTAGTGACCTCGAAACACAACACAGCATAATGTAGAGACTTACTTCGAATCACTCCTTAAGTACCGAAAAGTAAGTGCGCAATACTTATTAAAAATATGTATTGACCAAATGTGAAAAACACATCATAGAAGCTTATAGCAAAAACACAATGCTTTGAAATTATCCTTGTACTAGAGGGCTTAAGTAGAGAGCGGATTTTAGGCTAATTCCTTTTTTGTTCCCTGTGTACCTATCGCACCACTTTTGATATATGAGCATGAATTAGAGGTCGATAAGTGCTTTTATACTGCCTGTTTGCACTGGAGCACTAAACCAAACGTCACAGCTTCAGTCTTGCAATTTTTAGGGTTCACGCATGTTAACAACAGCCTACAGGGTCTTATGCCGCACCCAGAAAGCCTTCATTGTCAAGGTGTATAAGTGCCAATTTTTGGCATTTGTGACTGACTACCGATAAGTGGCTATCAATGCTTATATTCACAATTGGCACCTATATTACCAACATTTAACCCTGAATTTCTCTTTAGAGTGCATTTTCAGACTGTTATTCATGTCCAAGCAACATTGACTGTTCGGAACTCCATTATGGTTAAGCTAATCTTCTAGGTAAACCAAGTTAATGGAAAACTGCCACTAGCAGGGGTGAAATGGGATGTGCTGGCTACCTCAAACAAGTGCGCTGACATGGTGTGACATTTTTTGATTTTCTGTCCTAGATACAGGTTGGGATGTCCTGGCATGCATTTACGATATGAGGGAGTAAAAAATGTTTTGCCAGCCTATTTCTGATATATAAAGGTTCTTTTGCCTGTTCATATTTAGCACAAAAACACTCTTTCGCAGTGCGTAAAGATCTGGCCTCTAGTCAAACTACTAAGGTACACATGGTTGCTGTTGTTTTATACCAAAGCCTGCACGAATTTGAACGCTGACAAGAATCCAAACTTGTGAGTTTTTATCGACTAAGTAACTTACACTGAGCCCCTCAAAGCAAGTTGGAAAGGTGTCCTTCAGAAGCGTAAAGGCCGTGCAATAGCCTTGGGCTGACTGCGAATTATGATTTAATACCGTGATTGGTACGGCACCCGCATTCGTGGCTGCCAGAAGAACAGTCACGGTGCTTCGTGATGTGTCACACGATGATGTGGAATCAATAAAAATAATTTCTTTTGCTGCATTTAACAGCTGTGCTCGTCTCATGATTGGTGTCGCAACCAAGACCACCCAGTACTGGCCATCCTCTGAGTGGCCCAGTTTGACATCAACGCCTGCAACGAGTAAAGAAATGCAAAAATGTTTTTGAAAGGGATCAAATTTGAAGAAAAAGAAACAACACTGCAACATATTCTGTACACAGAAGTAAAAACATGTATTAGAACTTGGATCTGTGTGTCGACAAAAACTGAACCCAAAGCTATATGTTATCATATTTATGTGCACAAGAAAAGAGTGGTGATTTCAGTTTGTTAGTGCTGAACAAAGCAAGGCCATAAATCAAACTTTCTGTGACGTAAATTTATAGATCCAAAGTACTAAACTCATCATGTGTAATCATGAAGTCACAGCCTACATTACTGACAGTTGACAATTGTATTGCCTGTGAGGACCAGCTATTATGTTCGGTAAGTCTAACTGAAATCTGTAATAAGCTGCCTATTGTGAGGCATAAATGTTTGCGATATAACTTTTGTGAGAAGTTGAGAAAATTTTATGACTGTTTTTAAGCTTGCAGCATCCATACTATCATTGTTCTAAAAAATATATAAAAAGGAACCAGGCATTCACAACACATGTAGCTCAGTCACAGTAAAAGCTGGAAAAGCAGCCTTTCTAGACCCCGTTTTAACCTCTCTTAGTGTAACTACCACTGCACTTACAGGGTACTTATTACGCCATAGATCATTATAATTTTTGTCAATTAGGAAAGCACCCACTGTGCAGTTATTCAATATTTTACAAAGAAGTGAGGTGCCCACTACTTATCTTTGAAGCATTATGTGCTATTTGTTTGTGCTATGGCAAATAATACTGAACAATTACCACCACGCAACATTGTGATAGTTGTGAAAACTTGTGCAGCTCGCATAGCGTGACTCATGATTGTTATTCTACTCTTTCACCATGCCGTTTCACTCCTGTAAATGCACTTCACTGCTCAACAAGGCGCCTCTATATGGTCATTCTACAAAAAAATTTTTATTCTAGCACTGGTGCTCTATGGTAAAATACCAGCCTGCCACATCCTTTCCTGGGTCGAAAGCATCAAATTTTAACAGCAAGGTACTATTGCTGCAGTCAGAGCAGGCAAGTCACTAAGTATCTGTGGATGTAATCTGTGGATGATGCAATCGCACTTTTTACGGTGTGCCGCAGCTTCGTAGTGTAATCGAAATGGTTACCACAGTAGCTTATAAAGGAGCTGTATCTGGGAATCGCACCCTCTGAAAAGCTAGTGGGCGACTTCCAGAACAATAGATTTTAAGGCTTTGGAGTGTAAGCATGGTCCAACCACCAAGTGTTGAAAAAAAACAAAGAAAGTGAGATGCAGTAGTCAAATGACTGAATGAATCAGTCTTGTGAGTAACCATCTGCAAAAGTATCAGATTCCGCCTTTTGCTAAGATACAAATGTGGTTACAGATTACTGACTTTTTCTCCAGATACCATGCCTAGTACAGCTAAACCCCATTATAAGTGGCATTCTCCGGGCAGCAATTCTTGTCTCTTGATGCAGATTACCACGTATGCATTTTTCAAATCAATCCGTATTTTACTCTAAGCACACTGGTGTTTCTTATACCCATTTGTCTCTTATATAAGTGTCTCTTATAAAAGGTTTCAACGATAGTACTCTTTATCTACTAAAACACTGTCTTATTCTTACATAATAGAGGTAATCACATGACGTCATATGCAAGAGGCCCTAGCATGGAAGTTGCCATATTTGTGCTTTCGCGCATAAACATCGTCATTCCACAACCAAAGTTCTCGGCAGTGTGTGTTTTGCTAATATTTTCATAACAAAATGGGTTAGTGATGTGCACCGCTACCAAATAACACGCTGTCATAACCCAGATCACTGACAGACCAGGGCTATGGCAGCGCACGCACTGGTGCTGCCTGGCAGGAAGAGCTCATTGAATACCTCTTATCAAGACTAGGTAGTTGAGAATGCTGTCTGCAGAGTAATTTTGCAGAAGATGGTCCTCACTCTAAGGTTGCCTGCACAACAATTACAGATACTAATGACTTATGGGTGAATAGCAGGTCATTTGCTTCATGGGCGTTAGACCTGTGCATGTTGCCTTAATGCTTTCGACGAAAAATTGTGCAGAAAGAAGTAATGACCGCATGAAGAGGTACAGCAACTGGTACATGACTGAAGCACAGTCAATGTAAAGAATTCTTTTTACATTGGTATTCAAGCAAGCATCTGAAAAAAGGTTGAGTGAGGGAGAATACAGGAAGACATATTTTTTGAAGACTTGATTCGGCTGAATAAATAACTAGTTATGAAAATATTAATTTGTATGACCTTTGTATTTACTTAAATGAAAAATTGTGTGTTACATTGGGCTGCAGGGGTTCCAAATCCACTTATTTGACGACAGCTTCTATGGTATCATTTTGAAAAGTTGTATGCCGATGCGAGCTAGAATCTCATCCACACCATATAAATGCTGAAATTAAGCACTCCAGGGTGCAGCTGTAGCGTGCTGTGACCATTGAGCTGTTGTTGACCCAAATGTTTGGTGACAAGCCATTAATAGCCCACATATAGTTCCAAATGCTAACTGTACAGCATTGATGAGTAATAGTCAGAGGAGCACCACCTGCAACTCTGTAACCTGAGGTGCAGTTAGCCCAAGAGATAGTTGGAAAAGCTTGTATGGTACTCAGTTGTTTTGTGAAAATGAAGCTCTGGGATGTAGTACTCATTTTCTGTTTTGCCACAAATTTGTTATCCAGTGTTCTTAGCAAGTTACAAATTAGTAATTTAAGCTGGAAGTGAATATTATACAGCAAAATAAACAGTCAGAACTTGTTTCACTTTTTTCATCTATTCGTCACTTGAAACTTTCATAAACAGGCAAGCATACTTACTAAGTGACACCTAGTATGCAAATAATATAGAGGCATGTTGGAGTATTCAAGCCGTTTTCACTGTGGGACTGAATGATAGTTTTTTCATAAAGAGATCTATGTGCACTGATTTTATGTGCTTCTCAATTTCGTTACAAGCAAAATTATGGCATGTCATCCTGAATCGGCTAGACATTGTTACAGCACCCTGGTGATGGCATTATGACCCTTTACGAAAGAAAGTAGCTCTGTTCGTCATTACTCTATGCTGAACTTTTTTGCTAGCATTGGGTGTCATCTATAGCTTGTGAGTAGTGGCAATAATGGTGCTTCTACTATATGCAACGGCGTGATGTATGACTTTTCATTCTAGGAACTTGTATGGATTCCCTTTGTAACATTGGCCACAATATTACATGAATGTTTCATGTTAATATTGTAAACTTTACTGAACTGTTATAAGATTGGATGTATTATCTTTTGTGACTGAAAACGCTAAGTGTGGTACCTCTACAGCTCTCTTAGTGCTTTAGCAGTGCCCAAAATCTGTGAATCAAATGCTGCACTGATACAACATTTTAGAAAATGAGTTTCAAGATCTGTTGTAACTAAAAGTCTTCTAAAAATGCATGCAAATTAGGGCTTAGGATTTTATTAGCCTTTAATGATGCAAATGTAATAATAATAATAATAATAATAATAATAATAATAATAATGTTTTATGTCTCAAAATCACGATATCATGGCACTATGTACAGAGACAACCATAATTTTGCCCACCTGGCGTTCTTAAACACACCTAAATCTAAGCAGACACGTTTCTAGCATCTTGGCTCCATTGAAATGCAACAGCCCCAGCCAGGATTCAATTCTGCGACCTTTGGGTTGGCAGTCAAGCACCATAACCACTAGACAGCGGTAGCAAGTATGGAACGTATGGTGTAAGTGCAGTGCTGTAATAGTCAACTCACCATGTTTAGCATAGAGTGGCATCTTCTCAGCTATCTTCAAGAGGGGGTCTACATCCTTTCCAAAGTTTTTTTTCTCTCCAGAGCCTGTGCCAGTAGTATATAGCAGGAGGCAATGGGTTCACTGCAGAGTTGGCAACGAGAGCATACCCATCTTCTTGCACAAGCAGTTTGCTCTCGTGAAGCCTGATGGCTTCAGCTGCTGACATGCCGTTATCAAAGTATGCCAAAAAGGTCTCTCTGGTCTGCATTGTTGGAATAAGACGAGAAAGTGAGTCTGCTGCTGCAGTGCTGTGGCTGTGGTTTTTGTGATGAAAGAGCTTTATCACAGCTGGCAGTGGCTTTTCCCCACGTAAAAAGGCATCATTACGTTTTGTATTTCTGTTGACTTTCTTGATTTTGAGGTCAATCTTTGCTGGACAGTGTGCTGCAGCCTCACCACATGATTTTTCCTGCTTTGCCTCTTTGCAGCGCCATACTTTGTAGGACACCATCCTGCAAAGCAGTATGAATTTAGAATTTCAGTGTCAGCAACGAAAGGGGTCTGCTTTGCCTGCAAATGCCATTTGATTAAAGGAAAAATACACCAGTTACTTGAGCACTTACTAGGTACCTGCACAAATCTCCTTGCAGTGCATTTAACCCTTTTAGACGCTTTGTACACAATTGTGTACATCACTTGTTTTTGCTAGTTGTGTCAACTAGGGGCTACAAAAGTGCAAGATACATTGAAGTTTAGATGAAATAATCAACCTCCTCCCAAATAAACATGTCTTTAACTTCAGTTTTCACACTACTGTTGCATATAATCACTTTTCCAGAAGCACTACCGTAGTCGACGAGTCATTCAATGCAGCGCTTCGCTGGAGCCACTTCGAAATATCTTTTTTCTTTTCTCAATATTGTTAAAATGAGAAACCAATATTCAGTATATATCTAGTCTGATAGTTCATTCTATATATGCAAGAATCAAATATGAATGTCTTTAGAATAAGTAAATGTTTCATAAAAGCTCAGCTTCAATTACTGCTATGAAATGCCTAAATCAATCTATTATAAAATTATTGTTGTTGCAATAGAATATAGACAGCCTTGAAATCATGTGACAATTTGACACATTTACAGGCAGTTCTTCACAGGTGGCAACTGAAAGGATTAACTCAACAAACCTGCGAAAAATGCACTCATTAAATTCACTTCATGCATGACCGACGCCCATTTAAAACATTTTCAGCTTGTAGGTTAGAGTTTGACGACAGTTCAGATGGTGAGGAAACATGATAATAAAGTTCCAGTCACTCAACAAGTTTAGGGGAAAACAAATGAGAGACGTTTCGGGACTAGTACAGGTTCCTAGTAGTAATCAAGGGGCTCTTACAGATCTCAGGGTGTCTCTCGTGAGTTTTCATTTTCACTTGTTCAGTGACTGCATTGTCATCATTAGGATAAATAAATCACAGAAAATGTCAATCCTGCTGCAAAGCTACTAGCTACCGTGGACACATCTTAGAGGCTTGCCACAACACTTGAAACTTGAACAAGAGATCACAGTTGCAAAGCCTGCACAAACTCTGCATTTGAATTTATCGTGACCATCAGCTCTTATTTGTGCAAGCTGGAACTTTATGGTGAACATTTGATGCTCTCACAATTCCAAAAAAGGGGATTCAATCAATTCGTTTTCTGGCACACTAATTGGTGAGTGAGATAATTTTACTAAATATTTTGCTAATGAATTGCTTTTGTATTAGCCAAACCGGGGGGAGTCGAGAGACACTCTCACAATAGCTTCCTGGAATCGGCACAAAGTTAAAAGTTGGTATTGGGGATCTAAGCTAGTCACTGTAGTCTCTACTGTGCCTGTAGTTCATCTGGGGGGTGCGGGGGGGAGGGGGGTAATACAACTTTTTTCTCAACTATTTCACAGTCCCAGAATACATGCTTTGAGGTGGTTCCTCTATTATTATAGAAGATGCGTTTTGCCTCGCGGATGTAATTGCGAAAACTTACGGCCATGTTGTACCAGGTTTGTTTAAGTTTTCGTTCTTTTTTGTAGTGTTTCTGAGAAAAAAATGCACTCTATTCTGCCCCCCATGCGAGGACACTTGTAAGCGCATTAATTTTTTGGTTTGAAGGAAACTCCAGTGATTCACCTGAAGGGTGTCCTGTTTGCGGCTACGCGGTGGGAATGCGCGTTTCGTTATTTCTATATATTTGAGAAATGTCACTGAATGAGCGGAGTCTAGCCCTCTTGTACCGATCATCTCCTCGTTGTTCACAGCCATTGAGTCGGCGCATCGTTGGACATTATCCGCAAAACATGAAGTTTTATCACCAGAGGCGACGTAAGTTATTTTTGAAGTTATAACATCGATTTTTGCATTACCTTTCACACTTTGCTGTTGGCTTGACGAAGTCTACAACCCATGACGTATTCGTCTTCAAGCCGTAGTCTTCTACCCAGCTGCAGGCGCGACATTCATCGGTGATGTTTGATCCTAGCACGTCGACGTCAGGTGATGAGCTCTCATTGTCTTTGACGCATTCGATCGCGCAGTGCGCTGATGTTTCACATGCACTGCTTTCACTAGCCATAGCCGTACAACACACTGCGATCGTGGCGATCACGTCTTGAAACACGTGGTCACCAGAGCATTCCGCGCCGCTAAGTTAAAAAAAAGGGCGGGGGAGGTGAGTAGTTCAACACAAAGGCGATCGCGTCGAGCGACAAGGCGAGGGCTCAAGACACTGGCGGCACCAAATATACTTAAAAGCCAAGCGTGTTCACTGTAAAAAAAAATAGCACAGTAGGACACAACGGCAGATCACTTCTTGCTGAAGGGCCAAGGCCGCAAAAATGCGCAGGCGTCAACACAAATCTTCACTGAATTAAAAAAAATCACGCGCACAAAAAATGCACACTAGACCACAAATTAGTCCAACGCCACACCAAGCGCCTCTTCCTCAGTCAAAGCGAGAGCAGTCCACGGTGCACAGGCGGAGACGAAAATGCCACGGGCATTGAACGAAACAGCGCAAGCCTTTTCTTCCCATCTGCGCTGAAAGGAACGGCCATTAGGGATTCCTTCAGGGGGCGCACTCCGAGAACGAGAGTATTTCGTCATAAGGCGCGGCGGCCATTGCTAGGCGCACGTCGTGGCGGCGTCCCAGTGAGAGTGTGACCAATAGCGCGCCGCTGCGGTTGCCATGCGTTGAACCTACTGCAGATTACAAATGCGCGTCCCGGGTATGCAGGGTTGCAGTATAGTAATGTACCACTTAGCTACGCCGTTGCTGGTGATTTGTTAGCAATATCAGCACCAAAGACACAGTGAGGCTCGAAATCAGTTCCGCTGGGTACCAGCCCAGTATCCTACCACTGAGCTACGGTGGTACTCGTAACATGCTGGTAAACTTGCCTCAGACAGACTCGATGCAGAGAAAGCGCTCGCATCAACATGACCTATAGAGCGATTAAAAACAACTAGAGAATAAAGGATAGTCACAAAATGCGAATAGCGTAATGAGTGGGCCGTCTATTGTTTCGATTCGTTACAAAAGCTTGTTCTTGTTTCCTTTTTAACTGTGGTGCATACCCACTTCAGCCATAATTCGTCATCGTCGTCAGCCACTGAAAAAAGAATTGGCACAAAATTTCTTTCTAGTGTCTAGCGGATACCATGCTTCTCTTAAGAATGACTAAAATAGCATAGCGAATGCTGGCCTACTACCAAAAAGTTGATTAATAATGCCCTATTGGGTATCAAGCAAGTGTGCTTGCAGTAGCTACACAATGAGCGTTTTGAGAAGGCTCTAAGAGGCCACTTCTTTAGAATTTGCTGTGACTGTGTGGCGCCTACCGTGCAGGCCTGGCATTTTTTTAATTAAAAACTGGAATTCTGGCAAATACTAAATCCCTGGGATATAATTTGAATTTAACGGAGGCACCCATTCTACAACGCTAGTCACGGGTCAGAGAACGCCTGGTTCATTTATTACATTTCACGAGAGCAGGTGTAATCGGTTACGTTGAGTACGTCCCTGGCGCAATCATTCAGGGCTGCTCTTGATTTGATGCGGCTGTGAAATTCAATTACCTAAATTGATGCTGAACTTTTTTTGTCACATGGCAGTTTTTCACACATTAGAGTCACATAAGATTCAGATTATACGAATGTTTTGTTTTGATCCGACGAAGCTTGGATTTGCCAGGTGTCACTATATATAGCCACAGTATGTTGAGCTGCTATTGAACAGTGGTGAGTATGTTTTTGTTTTGTTACCAAGTCTTTCTCAGTTGATTTCATTTTTTTATTTTTACTTATCTAAAAACAGCGTCAAATATTTTGCGAGAATCTTGATAGAGAGTCCTTCATTGGCTCTCCCACGTCAAAAATTTCTTTGGAGGACCCCAGATGTCTCTGTCAGTCGCGCTGTGTGCGACAAACGCATGTATAACTTTTTCGCTCTCGCATTCACGTTCTACCACAACACACGTACCTGATGTCCGAGAAAAAGTTTTATGGCATACAGTGGCCAGGTGACCTTTCTTTCGACACTGACGGCATTTGGTCTTTCGATGTCTGCACACGTTGTTTTCATGCGGCCAGTCGCAACACTCGCAAACTCGGTGACTGCTTTCCCTGTTCCTGCTCAGCGGCCGAGACATTATCTTCGTAGTAATTGCACAACGTTCATGGTACCAATTTCCTTGGCCGCTGGTCTCCTACTTGTGCCGTCGGACGTCTTCTTGCCCCTTCTCAAAAGCTGGGGTGAAGTCTTCGGGCTCTTTCAAGGCCAGCTTACCTGCCGTAAAGAAAAAAAAACGCTGTGCGTAGTCTTTCCAGATACCACAAATAATGCGGTCTCGTAACATACGGTCCAACATACTACCGAAATGCAGCTCTCGAATATGTTTCTCAGCAGATTCTACGATGGCTTCTCGTGATCTGTCGCCTTTGTTTTGCTTCCGCATGAGAAACGCATAACTGGCTGCATATTCAGTAGCTTGCCGGTTGTACTGATCTTCTGAAAATTCCACAACCCGATCGTAGCTCAAGCTGTTGACCACGGCGCTTGGATTACTTCCTTGTAACACACGTACAAGGCTGTCGCTCAGTGAAGACTTCAGCAATGCGTGGCGTTTCGTGGGATCCGTTACTTCATGTCTCTCAAAGAAGGCTTCAAGACGTATGTGGTACTTACCCCAGCCCGCTGCTCCATCAAAAACTGGTTCGCAAGATCCCATGTCTTCTTGTCATCCACCTTCCACAGAACATTATACCGAAGTAATATCCAGTCTTCGTCGCCACTGAAGTAACTTGGTGGACACAAGCCAGTATCACAAGTAAAAAAGGGTTTATTCGAAAGACGTACATTCGTCGTCTTCGTCAGTCCACGAAGAGCTGTGTGCAGGCGCAGTGCAGATGCGCCCAGATGCAGTTCCGAAATTAGAGCGAGACAGTGAGGACTAGCTCCTTTACAGCGTCTAGCTGCAAGCTCGCACATGCTGCATTACTCAAAGTGTGCGCCATCGATTCCATGCCGGGTGTAGCAACCATGCACGGCCTTGAGGCCAGCTCAACCGAGAAACACCGCGAGCTCCGGCGTTCCGTCACAGAGTTCTCAGACCAACTGTGGTGCTTGGCGCCGCAATACTCTGGATTTTCGCTTGATATCTTCCTATCGCCACCTGCCTGCGAAATACCTAAATTCCGCGACTTCCAAGACTGCACTGAAAATTCGGTAGTGACCGTAAATGCAATTCGACCTCTTGAAGCCTGGACTGTACAGCTGACATAGTGGGTGACCGTTGATTGCCTTTGAACTGCTGCCAAAGCCTGGCCCACCTACGAAGGCATCGGGCTACAATCATGGTACAAAATGGTGTGCCAAATTAGCGTATGTACTTCGGCCGCTTTCCAGGCCTCTGACCCAGACTACAGTGCTTATCATAGCTTTGCGACTCACCAACTCGACAGTGCGTTTACCGAGACCATAGCTCGGGAAAGGCTTTATCCCAATGGTGCAGCTTTACACTTCACGAAGCAGCCTACTTCTGGAGAACTAGTTGGTGAGAAGTACTTCGATTGTTCGCTTGTTTCCCGATGCTTCTGCGCAAGCGGAATCGCCCACGTGGGAGCAGAGGTGCTCGACACCGATACCAGCCGCGAGGAGGCTTCTATGCCACACCTTTCGAATTCCGCGACTCCCACTCCAATAGACAAAATAGCAATCACAAGCCCCAACTGTTCGCAATGTGGCATCCGTGTTCAGCAGCGCTTGAGGACATGCAGATTTCCAGTGTCTGACGCACTCCGAGTAAAAACAATACAAATTCGCCGTAGTCACCGTTGTGCTATCAGGCTCACCGGGACCACAACCGCGAAATCTAATGCCCTCACCTCCAGAATGTGTGGGTTGGAATCGAGAATTCAAACAGCACGAATGAACACATGAAAAATATGGCCATGCATTTTACTTCCCTTTTTGAGACAAGAACGCAACTACTGAACCCCGTACACGTGTCCTAGTATACGTGTAACACACTGAAATTTTACGCCCCTGTTTCGGCAGCGCCGTACGTTACTAGTTGCCCGCTTCCTGGTTCTGCATTGAGGCAAAGCGGATGCATTTCTTCGAAGCTGTGGCGAAGCGTATGACGGAGAGACGAACGAAAAATACTTTACTGAAAAAAAAAACAAAAAAACACACTACAAAATTCGCGACCAGGCTCAGGTTACCCGAACGTTTTGTGTAATGAGGCGTAGCCTTTCTACCACTGTCCGGGCCTGCTGGATTGCCCAGAGTTGGTCGTGCAGATCTGAGCCAGTGAGCGTACTTAGCCAACGCTCCTCGAAAAGGTCCAGTCCCACAATGTCATCTCGGTACATTACCGTAGCTGTGTGCATTGCCATAGAATATGTGCCATATCTGCGTGTTCGTGCGTACAGAGGGTATAGCTTTCTTGCGGGTATTGCCTAGAACTTACTCTGTTCAGGTGTACTGAATTTGGAAAGGTTCTGGTTTGCAATCTTCGCCAATCTGTTTCTTGAGATCTGTCTAGCTGTTTGCGTGGTGAGAGATACTCTTCTCGTTGTTGCTTATGGTGTGCCAAAATGTCATGGTACGTGACCAGTCCGTCTCTGTCGTCTCTGACGTGCTCTTTTGAGTCACCATTAGCTGGTCCACATGGCAGGATACTTTATTGGGCGAGACCAACAGTCACTTCGCAACAGTGAATGTTGACCGACAGAGCGATTATAAAATATGTCAGCGATGCTTCAACGTGGCCAAAACCTGTGGCTGCAGAAATGCAGCCTATGCCGACCACCTGCTACTTTGACGCCTCAACATGGTCTTCCGTGGCATGCGAAAAGAGAACACCCAGGCGCAGTCAGTTCTGCCCGTTAGAGATAACGTTGGCACCATAGTAGTCCACCTAGCTGCGTGGCCAAGGCAGCTTAAATCAGAAGATAAAGAAGTCAGACAAAAACAAGACATCTGTCCTGCAGCAAGTGTGTTGTATTTTTGTGTCATTTCCTTGATATATATATATATATATATATATATATATATATATATATATATATAATATATGGGTCATTTCACATCACGTGTACCCTGTAAATTTCGACGATCTCTGACTATCATGACAAAAAATGTGGAGCCATTTTACGTCAATACAATCACTCGCAATGTTTGTGCTTAGTACTTTTACATATCCGCAGCCTTCATCTTGTAGTACTTAATGTATTACGAAAAAATTCACACAAATATTCGCCTCGTTTTCTTGTTCATTTGCTTCTTCATCACTCACAGCAATATTCACAAATTGCGCTCAGCGATTTTGTGCCGTCTAGAATGATATGATCAGCTTTTCTTTGTTTAAATGTATTTTGTTTGGCTGTTCTTTAAATTAAACAATATAATTTCCTCCGTATTTTTGCTGATTGTGAGTTTATGTGTGAGAAGATAACTTCTTATTAGCCAAGTTTTTTTCTTTTTAGTGTAACTATTTATTTTGTTACAAAATTCCTTGAATTCACGCAGTATTTCAAAATCTCTAGTAGGGGAATTCTGTAAAAAGGCGTGTTATTCTGCTTGACTTCCTTCAAAAGGTTACCGTTGATCCATGGTTTGTTGCTCTTAGTCTTTCATGTTCTGATGAGAGAACGGGAGTGATAAAGGGCGAATAAAGACGGACAACGAAACAGAGTGAAATGGAAAGAGAAACCAGAGAAAGGGAAAACTAAAGAGAAACAAGGAAGGCCGCTGAGCTTCGCTTCGAGTTTTTTAGGTACACATGTTTTTTTTATATTTGCTACTATGTTATTGTCTCATTGTTCTTTTTTATAGTTACAATATAAAGTATTACCTGTAATGACTCATGCATTAATTTCAGCCTTTTCCCTCATGAAGTGAGTTAGTTTGATAAGAAAGGCACTGTCTGGTTCACGGCCTATCTCCAAGATAGGGTTGCGCCAAGATGTTCAGGAACCGACTAAGCAACCTACCTTCTGGCTTGGCCCCACTAGTGCGAAGATTCCACAATAATAGTTCCTCTCCCTTTTCAAGGTGTCTTACTTGAAACTGAAGGCGATCGGCAACTCGTCATTCATCTTTATGCGGTGCTCGCAGGGTATTTTATTTTGCGCTTCAGAAGACTATTCCCTATATCAATGATACAGTATAATATTAACTTTAAAGTCAACTGCGCTCGGCTAAGTTTTGCACGAATGCCCAAAATGAACAATATAGTCCAATTTTTTATTGCAAGATACAAGTTACTTGGTCATTTTTCGCAACGTTACAAAGTGGACTCGCGAAGGATAAAGCGACCCCACGCAGCGCCTTCTACATTTTTGTGCTCATTTTCTACAAATGAGCAAAACTCAATAGGAAGCGGCTGTTGGTGTCAGGGTGGAGTGAGCCGCCAAGCGCTGCTACTAGGATAGATATGCCGCCGCATCGTTTCAGGCTTGCGCCAGCGAATGTCGCCATTGCATTCGAAGCAATAGTATGTCCTTTGGTTTTCGGCTGTATTCACATTTTTATTGTATAAGGGAAACTTGTAAACGAGCAGCACGTAAAACTCGTTTTAGACGCCCAGCCCATTTCAAAGGCATGCGTCGTTCGCGACTACTAAATGGAGGCTCTCGCGCGTCGTCTGCAAGGTGACGCCAGATAACTCGTGCCAGTAATCCGCACAAAATGTTTTTGGCACTGTCCCGTTTGCTTGAATGAGAGTTGCTTTTTTGACTCACTGAAAGACAGTTTTTAGGAGAAGCTTTTGCCAGATGCTAATACTAAAAGCCTGAGTGCCTAATATCTCCAAATGCTTGCTGCTATCTATTGGTGTGGCACATTATACGATAGCCTGAAGTATTACACTCAAGTCTGGAGTTATCGTGCGAAATATCCTAAAATACCACTAGACTGCTTCCTGGGATATAGGTGATCTTCCGTTCCCGTCGGAAAGCTTCTTAGTATAAGATATGCTGCCACTGAGAGAAAGCATGTGCCAGAAATGGAATAACTTTGCTATGTGATTTTGTCGTTTGAAAGCATATATAGTGAAATTTTGGTGCTATAAAAAACAAACAAAAACAGCATCATATTGTAGCGATGCTGAGGCAGACAGGCCAAAAAAACAAGCAACTTTATTAGGGCGAACTTGTGCCCACAAGTCTAATGACTATGGTCGTCGAGTCCAAGTAGCCGAGAGGCACAGAGTCAACTAACTTCCTCTTCCTCGTTGTTGGATCGCACGAACGCGTGACGCATGCCAGCCGGGTCTTGCTGGTGCTCTTGCCATGATGATTGCGGCGGCTACTTGAACGTGGCCAACCTGTCGCGGCATTATCCCCCCCCCCCCCTCAGACGCATCGTCCCGATGCTTGAGAGAGTAAAATGATACATGCGCCCTCTCACTCGTTTTCCGACGATCTGTCATGATAGGGCTTCATGTGGGCTACGTGTACCACTTCCATGGTATTGCGGCGTCTTGAGCTCACGTGTCCCGCGGATCTGACTTCATAAGTGACGTCGCTGATACGGTTGAGTACTTCATAAGGGCCGAAGTATCGACAAAGAAGCTTTTCAGAGAGTCCGCGGCGGCGCACTGTGATCCATATCCATACTTTGTCACCGGGATGATAAAGTGCGTCACTGCGTCGCTTGTTGTACCGACTAGAGTCGACGCGCTGTTGACGGCGTATTCGGTATCTTGCCATTTGTCGTGCTTCTTCGGCTCGTTGCAAGAAGTCATCTAAGTCAGGTGGATAGTTGTTTTTGTCCTGTAGTGGTAACATGGCATCCAGTGGGGTGGTCACTCTTCGGCCGAATACTAGTTCGAAAGGGGCAACGTGGGTTGTTTCTTGAACGGCTGTATTATATGCGAATGTTACGTAGGGTAATATTTCATCCCGCTGTTTATGTTCAACATCGACATACATTGATAGCATGTCGGTCAGAGTTCTGTTGAGGCGTTCGGTCAAGCCATTTGACTGAGGGTGATACGCCGTTCTTCTGTGATCGGTATTTGTCATGCGCATCAGACATTGCATAAGGTCTGCAGTAAAAGCTGTGCCGCGATCCGTAATAACGACGATGGGCGCACCATGTCTGAGCACTATGTTGTTCACAAAGAACTTGGCGACTTCGGTGCTGTCGCACTGTACAGAGAGTCAGTCTCAGCATAACGGGTCAGATAGTCTGTAGCTACGACAATCCATTTCTTGCCTGCACATGATGTCGGGAAAGGTCCTAGGAAGTCCATGCCGACTTGTTGGAATGGGGCATCCGGAGGGTCTATTGGATGGAGAAGGCCGGCTGGTTTTACGGCTGGAGTTTTGCGCCGTTGACATTGACGACACGTTTTCACGTAGCGCTGCACTGATGCGAGCAACTTAGGCCAATAGTACTTCAGGCGAATCCTGGCGAATGTTCGGCTCACACCCATGTGGCCGGACGTTGGCTCATCGTGGCATGCATGCAGAATTTCCTGTCGCATGGCTGTGGGCACGACTAGTAAAAATGTTTCGCCATTAGGTTCAAAGTTCCTCCTGTAAAGAACACTTCCTCGAAGGCAGAACGTGGAGAGCCCTCTGGAGAATATGCGAGCTACTTGAACGTCGAGACCCTGCAGGTGTTGTATAAGCGCCAGCAAATCCGGGTCATCTCGTTGTTGTTGAGCGATTTCGGATGCGTCGACAACGCCTAGAAACGGGAAGTCTTCCTCTTCAGGTACACTTGGATCGACGGGAGAGCGTGACAAGCAGTCGGCATCACTGTGTTTCCTTCCAGATTTGTATACGACCGTAATGTCAAACTCCTGCAGCCTAAGGCTCCATCTGGCTAGTCGACCTGACGGATCCTTGAGATTTGCTAGCCAGCATAGAGCATGGTGGTCACTGACAGCTCTGAACGGTCTACCATAAAGGTAGGGTCGAAACTTATTTATTGCCCAGATGACTGCGAGACACTCTTTTCCAGTAGCAGAGTAGTTTGCCTCAGCTTTTGAGAGTTTGCGGCTGGCATAGGCTAACACTTTCTCTTGACCATTTTGCCACTGGACCAGGATGGCGCCGAGGCCGACATTGCTGGCATCGGTGTGGACTTCAGTGTCGGCTGTCTCATCAAAATGGGCAAGTATTAGTGAACCCTGTAGCCGTTTTCTCAATTCATCAAAAGCTTTCTGTTGTTCATTTTTCCATGTGAAGGGCACGTCGTCTTTCGTTAGTTTTGTAAGAGGTTCCGCAATCGTTGAAAAGTTTTCCACAAATCGCCTATAGTAGGCGCATAAACCCGAAAATCGACGCACTGACTTTTTGTCTTTGGGTGTAGGGAACCTCTGAACAGCGGCTGTCTTTTCTGGATCTGGACGAACACCGTCAGAACTAATGACATGTCCAAGGAATCTCAGCTCTTCGAAGCAGAAGTGGCAATTTTCGGGTTTGATTGTCAACTTTGCTAACCGGATGGCTTGTAACACAGTGCGCAGTCGCTCTAGATGTTTGTCGAACGTTGCAGAGAATACCACCACGTCATCCAAATACACCAGGCATGACTGCCATTTCAATCCCGGAGGACAGTGACCATCATTCGCTGGAACGTCGCTGGCGCGGAACAGAGGCCGAATGGAAGCGCTTTGAATTCGTAGAGGCCATCTGGTGTTACGAATGCCGTTTTTTCACGGTCCCGCTCGTCTACCTCTATTTGCCAATATCCGCTTTTCAGATCCAAGGAGGAGAAGAACTTTGCGGATCGCAGCCGATCTAGTGTATCGTCAATACGTGGCAAGGGGTAGACATCTCGTTTAGTTACACTGTTGAGTTTTCGGTAGTCGACACAGAATCTAAGCGTGTTGTCTTTCTTCTTAACTAGCACTACGGGGGACGCCCATGGACTATTTGAAGGCTAGATGACATCATCCGAAAGCATTTCCTCCACTTGCTTCTTAATGATTTCCCGTTCTTTCTGTGACACTCGATATGGATGCTGGCATATAGGTTTCGTGTCGTCTTGCGTTATAATTCTGTGTTTCGTAATTGACGTGCGCAGGACGTTCGAGGCAATTGAAAAGCAATCAGAGAATTCTTTTACTAAGGCGTAAATCTGTTTCTTTTACTGTCCGGAAGGCTCTGGTTGACGGTCACGGATGTGTCGATGTTGCAGGTCACTGGTCGAGTGGTTGATGTCGTTAAGCTGCATAGTTCTGTCGCCATACAGAAGTCGTGTAAATAGGGAATAGCCGTGCCTTGAGCGATGTGTTGAAGTTCATTGGAGAAATTCGTAAGTAGGACATCTGCACGGCCATTCGTCAAGTGAACAAGACCCCGAGCTACGCAGACACCTTTTTTCAAAAACAGCCCTACATTTGTATCCGCTATGCCTTCGCGGTTGTAGGATGCGTCATTCTCTACGAGCACCATTATGCTGCAGCGTGGTGGCACAGTTACGTCATCATGAACAACGCGTAGAGCAGTTAGGCGTCCCTCAGATTCCTCTACAGGTATAGCTCGTTCAGTCGAAAACGACACGCTGGACCTACGCAGGTTAATTACGGCGCCATTACCTCGCAACAAATCCATTCCTATAATGAGGTCTCTTGAACATTCTGGTAGCACAATGAAATCGGCAACGTAAATAAAGCCCCGTATTTCAAGTCTTGCGGTGCATCTGCCAAGGGGCGTAATAATGTGACCACCTGCCGTGCGTATCTGCGATCCACTCCACTGTGTCACAACTTTGTTTAGCTTCTTCACCATCTTGTGACTTATCACTGAATAATCAGCACCGGTGTCGACTAAGGCATTCAGCTCCCATCCTTCTATTCTCAACCGCAAATCTGAAGTAACGCTTTCGTGGTTGCACCTATTTACCGGAAATACACCGTCGTCCCCCTCAAGCCATATTGGAGGATCTTCGTAATTGATGTTATCAGCGGCCTCACCTCCACAGGTCGCTTGCTTCAGTTTTCCGGGAGTGGACTTGGAGAGCGATGACCAGGCTGCCTTGAAGGTCCACGTGGGCTGGATGACCGGTAGCGCATAGGCGATGGTGACCGTGACCGACGTTGGCGTAGAGGTGGCGAGTTCTGGCGCGTAGACAAGTACTCCTCAATTTCCGCTGGTCGTTCGCCGTTTCGGGGGCACGGCGCATACGACGGGAAGCCTCTTAATCCAGCCTGTCGGTAAGGGCAGAATCTGTACAAATGACCCGCTTCGCCACAGTGAAAACGAAGAGGCCGGCGCTCGTGATCACGCCAGGCGTCACTTTTCCTGGGCCTAGGCTCCGCATAGCGATGCGTGCTACGTGCTCCTGGGGGCAGATAGGTAGCCGTTGGTTCCCGTGGACGAGGTACGCTGCGTGCAGTAGATGGGAGAGGAGTCGTCGCCATCGCAACTGCTGAATTGCTGTGTACCGTTGGTTGTCGGAGAACTTCAGAGTACGTTCGGATAGGTCGAACTGGCTGCAGCTCACGCTCTGGTTCTCGTATGACCTGCCTCAGTTCGTCACGAACAACGTCTGTAACAGATAGTGCAGTTGAAGTCTGGGGCATTTGCAGTCTGCTCAGTTCTTCCCGAATAACTGATCTAATAAGCTCTCGCAGGGCTTCAACGTCGTTTCGCACGCCTCCAGAGAATAGCTGTGCGGATGCGCAGTTAACATTCCGGTTGTACTGCCGAGCGCGCTGTTCTAGTGTTTTTTCGATGGCCGTCGCTTCCGAATAAAACTCAGCAACAGTGCTTGGAGGGTTGCCGACGAGAACGGCGAACAGCTCTTGCTTCACTCCGTGCATTAGATGGCGCACCTTCTTATCTTCAGCCATGTTGTGATCCGCACGCTTGAACAGACGGACCATGTCCTCGATGTACATGGCAGCACTCTCGTTTGTGAGCTGGTTCCTGGATTGAAGAGCAGCTTCCGCTTTTTCCTTTCGGTCTACGTTCGCGAACGTAGGTACCGCTTGTCGTTGAAATACCTCCCAGGTAGACAACGAGGTTTCATGGTTCTCAAACCATGTCTTTGCGAAGTCGTCCAGGGCGAAGTATACGCGACGGAGCTTCTCTCTTTCGTCCCAACCATTCAAGCGCGCCACTCTCTCGAACAGGTCCAGCCAATCTTCAACATCCTCGTACGAGTCGCCGTGGAATACTGGCGGCTGGTGCGGTTGGCTTATGAACACTTGTGCCGGTGTTACCTGGGTAGTCATAGTGGTGGCATCCATAGTTTGAATTCCCCTTGGTGTGGAGTGAAAAGGACCGAACTCAGGTGAGTCACCTCGAAGAACGCGACTTGCCCTCTGGTGTACAGGAGTCACTTCCACGGGGTTGATACGCTGGTCGTCGGGGCTACGCTGTCTTGAGCTCGCGGGGCTTCGATTCATAACCCAGCAACTCTACCAGAAATGTAGCGATGCTGAGGCAGACAGGCCAAAAAAACAAGCAACTTTATTAGGGCGAACTTGTGCCCACAAGTCTAATGACTATGGTCGTCGAGTCCAAGTAGCCGAGAGGCACAGAGTCAACTAACTTCCTCTTCCTCGTTGTTGGAGCGCACGAACGCGTGACGCATGCCAGCCGTGTCTTGCTGGTGCTCTTGCCATGATGATTGCGGCGGCTACTTGAACGTGGCCAACCTGTCGCGGCAATATGCAGCGTGATTCCTTCAAACACAGCCTACGATTTGAACCGGCGCTGTTGAAGTCTAAAGCCTAATGCCGACTCTCAAGTCAAGCCAAGGTGAAAGGGGTGAAAAAGACGGCGTGTTTTCAGTTACTTGAGCTCGACTGTGTATTTGTGGATGGATTCTTGTAGCCTTAATATCCGGCTGCTGAGCTCTGCTTTTTTCTTCGTCCCTCTGGCTTTTATGTGGTAGCGATCAGAGTAGAGGCTTAATGAGTGTTACCCGGATGCTTTTATTCCTTGCGCCACCCTGTTCAGCCTTAAAAGCACGCATTCTTTACTACACTGTACATGAGAATTGTTGCTTGTTTCGCCCACCATTCATGTGCTGCCCATGGTGCCACATTAGGCCTTGAGGCGTAGTGCTAGTGTTGGACACGGCAGTGATGACGAGGCAGCGTTGCTACTGATGGACTCAATCGTTGACTGTTCGAATGCAGCGCAGTCCCGTTTAGCGATATTGACTGCCATATTTACAAACTTGAAGGGTAGTCTTCGACCACCACTTTCGGCTTTCAAACGAAGGCTACATCACCGGGAGTAGTACGAAGGTATATCAGGAGACTGATCACTCTGTCTGATTAGTGCACGTACGCTCCCCGAACACCAGTAAGATCTGCCGTTTTATGAAGCGACAGGCATACTGTGTATGAAGGCAAAAGCATTAAATGCCTCATGAAAAACGAGAATTCACCAACGGCGGCGTCCGTCGTTTTCTCGCGTAGGTGGTGTAAACAAAATCATGCAAGAAATCAGAACTACTGAAGACGTCATCATATAACGTCACAGTTGATAGTTTTGTGATGTGTTGGGAGGTCATATTTAACGACATCTTTGCATGGTTGAAATGGCACAATCATGAGGGCAGAGTATAGCCAGCTGTTGGGCTGAAAGCTAGCTTTGTCTCGAATTGTTGTGGCCGGGACAAAATCACGTTGGGCACAAAAATATCCCGAAAAGAAGTAGAAAAAAGTCAATGAATTGAATGGGAAGAAAACGAAGACGGTTCTTCCCTTTGAGTCGTCTCAAGTGAATGCATTAGCTAACCTGTGAGTTCAATCTTTTGTTTGTCACTAACAAAAATAAAAAACTGCGATCTGAGTTTTTTTCCACTAATAAAAATGAAAAAAAGCAGTGTGAGTTTTTATTCGTCAGATACTTAGGATGGCAACAGCAGTATTATATACTGACGCATGCTGATTTTCAGCTTGTGGTAGCTTAAAAGAAAAAACAAACGCGAATGCTGTAAACCACGAAAGCAAATATCAACGTGAATTGCCTGACAGACTGCTTGCGGGATACGTAGGCTGCGCGTGGAAAAATACGCGGACATTTTGCATCTACCCCCCTTTTCTGTTTTAAATTTATTTCTAATCGGTTGTAGCCTAGATGAAAGACCGAGTCATACATTTGACAAGGGCTACAAATCATCTCTTTGTTGTCATCCCGGTCAGAGCTTCAGAAAACAGCGTGCTGCTATGTTCGTGTTACTGTTCATCCCCGCTGTGCTCGTAAAAGTAAGGGATAAGTAAGAATGCAAATTACCTCGCATAACATACGAAACGCTGAAAGAGCTCATCAAAGCAAGCAAGGCGCCACATGAGATGAAATTGCAGCACATAGCTGGTCATTGCAACATTCCTGGAACAAATCTGCTGATGAAGCATCATTACCAGCACATTGTGAAGACGTTACTGTTTCTTTACCAATTTTGAAAAATGATTTGCGTAGTATTTTAACAACTACATCTTTAAGATTGAGTTAAACAGCTTGATATGACCAAAGTACAAATAGCTATGATTTATACCACATCGATCCATTTATTAAATTAAAAAATACGCTGGCATTAGATAGAAGTACGGAAACTCCAATTCACCGATTGAGGATAGGCACCGCATACACAAAGCATTTTTTGCACATAATTGGAAATGCTAAAACTTCACAATGCGAATGTGAATTTATAGATGAAGACGTATGTCACCTTCTCATAGACTGTCCACATTACGACACGTCGAGACGCCGTCTTAAATCGGAACTGTTGGCATTAGGCCGCAGACACTTTTAGCATGAAGAAACTCCTGGGCCCGTGGCCAACTGGTGTTTTACAGTCGCACGCTTTAAAAACATTACCACGTTTTTACAAGACAGCAGAATTGCTGAAAAATATTAAGAAATAAGAAACTTTCATTTGTAAAACACATTTACTTATTATGCACAGTATCATGTGACACCCATTATATGTGTTTACTGAGGTGAATGACCCGTCGACTATAACGTGCACACAAGTAAATACATCTTCATAAGGACCAGGCGTGTGCTCTGCAATTTTGTTCTGGTTGAAACGAATATTAACGAGGGACACTATCAGAGACATCATTCGTTGACTTTCGCGCACATTTCCTTATCATTTTGTTGAGATAAGTGTGTATAAGTGCGTATTCGCATATCTGTGCCCAAGCGTTCTATTTTCAATGCACTGCTTTGTATCTTTTATTTTAAGATACGCGTTCAAGTTTACCTCAAGGACTAAGAAGTAGCCGGCGCCATAACTGTGCGCCATCTCTTTATCTATCATATCAATAGAAAAATTAATCAAAACTCGCATGAAAACATGAATTCGGAAAGCTTCCTAACACGCGTGGCCGTTCAACGCAAGCTTCTCATGAATGGATGGATGTATTCGGCTGTGCCCTTTAGATCGGGCGGTGGCTCATGCTTCATAGCAATAAAGTTAAGACAATCGCTGTGTGTTTAAGAATTAAATGTTACTCGAGTCTCGAATGTAGCCACCAATCAGTTAGCCTCCTCCTGGTTATTTCTCCCATTTAAAGTGTATTTTGCCTTCACTGTTCCTGAACACCAATGCATTGAAAAGTTCGGAGCCATTATCTTCGAATGTAGGGTGGAGTCCTTTACAGATAGTCTACTCACGCGGCGCAATACTCTCAGGCAGCGCCACCTTGCGGCAGTGGTCAGCGGCGGGGAAGCACGTGCTTGACAGCATGAGAAGAGTGTTCATCCAAGCACTGTACAAGAAATAGAGGTGCGGCCCCACGTGATTAGCCTCAGATTCTATGAGATTGTAGAGTTACAATGCTAGCGTAATAGGCTTGCGCGAGTACCATCAACCAGTCGCTTACGAAGGGCGAACGGCGACACATTCGTGACAACTATTTGTCATGACGAGCAGTCGAAAATGCTAGAGAAAAGCGATGTTACTGTCCAAAAGAGCTTACGCGAGCACGTCTGTTCTGTTCCAATTATGACTGTGAACACGGTGATGCGCTATCTCAAGAACGCAGTTACGTCAAATATTTGGTATGTCGCGTGTTTTTTTCGAAACGCCAGGCAAACTCAACCCGCTACATTTACAGTCAACACGAAAAGGAATACAAAAAAACAGCCGGGTTCATATTGCTGGCCTTCTAACAGCTAATTTATTGTTACAGTTGTGGATGGGTTTGTTTACACTAAAAATGCCAGCCCTCAACCGTCACTGCCGAATCACCATTGCTCGAGATCGTCCTACTTCTTCTTCTTTCTCACTCATTGAGTCCGCGTTACGATATAAAAAAATATTCATGAACGTCACTAATTTGTCTAGAGGAGACCAAGTTGTCAAACACCACAAGCACTCTGCAAATCTCAGTCACTGTTTTTTGTCTGAGGGTGAAGTCCAAGTATGCTAAGGACGGAGGTGTTCCTTTCAACTATGCACCCGTATATACTGTTACGTGAAGGTGCACGCGATACTCGGTGTTTTGAGTTATAATTACCCCACGCCAACGCGCAAGCCAAGATGGAAAAAAAGAGTTGAAGATGATGATCCTTCTTACTCTGGCGCATACTCAAAAAGGGGGCCCTACACATAAATCATGTCGTCTTTCTCCGCGCCTATCTACTCGCTTTTGTGTAACATTATCTCATATCATAACCCCCGGGTGCTGAAGCACCATCTCGGTGCTTTCTATGTTGTTGCCGAGTGGTAAACTTTAAGGCGGAATACATGAACAATGTCTGTAGGTAGTGAAGGGGAGGAGGAGGAAGACTCAAGCGGGGCTATCTCGTAGGTCACATCTGTCACCTGGCGCAATACGTGGTGAGGTCCCGAGTAGCGGGAAAGCAGTTTTTCAGAAAGTCCAACGCGCCTTGTCGGAGTCCACAATAGCACAAGAGAACCCGGAGTAAAGTAAACTTGGCGATGATGGGAGTTGTAACGATGCCGCTGCTGATCATGCGATGCTAAGAGGCGCTGACGGGCAACTTCTCGCGCTTTTCTAGCTGTGGTGATAGCATCGCGAGCGTATTCGGTCGTCGAGTTGACGGCTGTCGGAAAGATGGTGTCAAACGGTAAAAATGAATCACGGCCAAACACAAGATAGAAAGGTGAAAAACCAGCGGCATCGTGGCATGAGGAATTATAGGCGAACTTAACAATGGGCAATGCAACGTTCCTGTATTGGTGGTCGGACGATACGTACATGGCGAGCATATCGGTCAAAAGCCGGTTGAATCGCTCAGTCAGTCCGTTAGTTTTCGGGTGGTAGGCTGTCGTAAATTTATGTTTCGTCTCGAAGGAGCGAAGCAGGTCGTCGATTACTCGGGAAAGGAAATAGCGCCCACGATCTGTGAGGAGTTCGCGTGGTGCGCCATGATGAAGTATGACGTCGTGCAGAAAAAAATCGACAACGTCGGCGGCACAGCTGGTTGGTAGAGCCCGTGCAATGGCGTACCGCGTTGTGGGATCCGTCGCAACAGCTATTCACTTATTATCAGAAGTGGACTCAGGGAAAGGGCCTAGGAAGTCAAGACCAAGTCAAACGAACGGATCAAAGGAAACGTCAAGTGGTTGCAGGAACCCAGCAGGGCTCACCGAAGGTTTTTCTCGGCGTTGACACTGGTCGCATAAGGCGACGTAGCTGCGGCCTGAGCGATAAAGACTGGGCCAGTATAATCAACGCTGTACTCGGTCATACGTTCGAGACAGTCCGAGGTGACTGGCAGAGGGAGCGTCGTGAAGCTGACTGAACACACTCGCACGTAAGTGGGAAGGTATCACAAGGAGCAGTTAGTATTCATCAGAGTGGGCGTTGTAATGGTACAATGTGCCATCCTTGAGCACGAACAATTGAGTAGACGGACCGGGTGCTGCAGAATGAAGCTTCTCGATAATGTTACGTAAGACAGGATCTCGGCGCTGTTCCTCCCGCATGTTGCTGAGAGCGGAGAGAGACAGGACACATGGCGCTTCATCGAACGCCTCGAGTAGGTCCACTGGATTCCGAGATAAGCCGTCAGCGTCATGGTGTAAGTGGCCAGATTTCGAGGACACCGAGTAGTTGTACTTTTGCAGTCGTAATGCCCACCGACGAAGGCGCCCAGTGAGGTCCTTCAAAAATGTGAGCCAGAAAAGTGCGTGGTGATCGGTTGTGACGGTGAAAGGTTGACCGTGTAAATAGGGCCCAAATTTTGCTACTGCCCAAACGAGAGCAAAACATTCCCTTTCGGCGATTGAGTAGTTCCCTTCTGCCTGTGAGAGGAGACGGCTGGCATAGGCGATAACGCGGGCGCAGCCGCTTTGATGCTGGACCATAACAGGACCGATTCCGGGGCCACTGGCATCGGTGCGGACTTCTGTAGGGGCGGCGTTGTCAAAATGGGCCAGAACAGGTGGTTCTCTTAGCAATGCAATAAAAGTAGAGAGCGCCGTAGCCTGCGCAGCACCCCATGTGAACGAGACATCTTTTTTTAATAAGTTTGTGAGAGGACGGGCTACTTCCGCATACTTGTTCACAAAACGTCGAAAGTACGAGTACAGACCGACAAAGCTGCGGACGTATTTGGTACAGGTTGGATTGGGAAAGTTCCGCACGGCTCGCACTTTATCGGGATCAGGGCGTACACCAGAGGAGTCGACAAGGTGGCCAAACATGGTTAGCTGCTAGCGTCCGAAGTGGCACTTTGACGAGTTCAGTTGGAGACCGCCATTGCGAAAAACAGCAAGTATTGAGGATAGGTGGTCGAGGTGGTTATTAAAGGTCGGAGAAAAGACGATAACGTCGTCAAGGTAACATAGACAAATTGACCATTTGAACCCATGCAAAAGAGACTCCATCAACCGCTCGAAGGTGGCAGGAGCGTTGCATAAACCGAAGGGCATGACTTTAAACTGATAAAGGCGATCGGGCGTTACAAAACCGGTCTTTTCGCGGTCAATGTCGTCGACAGCAATTCGCCAGTACACTGATCTTAGATCAATGGACAAAAAATACTTAGCCTCGTGAAGACAATCCAGGGCGTCGTCTATGCGTGGTAGCGGGTAAACGTCTTCTTTAGTAATCTTGTTCAGATGTCGGCAGTCAACACAGAATCGCCAAGTGTTGTCCATCTCTTTGACAAGAATAACAGGGGAAGCCTATGGACTACATGATGGCTCAATTATGTCGTTGGCGAGCATTTTGTCGACTTCTGCTTGAATTATATGACGCTCGTTTGGAGATACGTGGTATGGCCGCCGATGGACAGGGGAGGCATCGCCGGTGTCAATGCGGAGCTTTACAGCAGTGGTTTGACCAAGCGGACTATCACAAAAGTCAAATGCGTCCCAGTATGACTCAAGAACGTGAATGAGTGCGTCAGCTTTATGCGGCAAAAGGTCTGGCGCGATCATTTTTTAACGTCAGCAGACGGGCTTGCTTGCAAAAATCGAGCATGCGTGTAGCTACAGTGTCCAGTATCGTTCGAAGATAGAGTTGAGATGACGCATTCGTCAGAGCGAGTCAGCATGGTGAGGGAAAGTCGACGAGGGAACACTTCTGGACACAGAGCAAAGTTGAGCACCAGAATGAAGGTGCGGTTTGCACGTAACTGAATAACAGTGTGTGGTAGGGTAACACTGTGAGTCAAAAAATGGATGTAATGGGCGTGAGCAAATAGTCGCCATCGGATACAGGTGGTGAGGGCATCACAGTGATGCAGGTCAAAGTTTGCGGTGACAAACGAACATGCTCAGCAGAGCACATACGAGCTTGGGGTGGACTGGGCGGATAAATCGGACACGGTAGGTCAAGTTGCACAGCACCAGCTGAACAGTCGATTAGGGCTGAATGAGTGGACAAAAAGTCAAGACCGAGGATCACATCATTGGTGCATTCTGAGAGAACAGTGAAGAGAACTGAAGTTTGGAGGCCGGCGATAGTGACGCGTGCAGTACAGACGCCAATAACTGAAGCCAGACCACCATCAGCAACACGAACACTGCGTGAAGGGGCTGGAGTTAGGACTTTCTTCAAGCGGTTTTGAGTGTGCAAGCTCATCACAGAAATATGGGCGCGAGTGTCCACCAAGGCTTTAACAGATAAACCGTCCACTTCAACGTCGATCAGGTTCTGATTGGTCGGCAGCGTCAACAGAGGAACTGAAGAGCAAGTCGTATCAGCAGCGTCACCTCCATGAGCTGCAGCCATTAATTTCCGAGGGAAACCACCGGGCAGAGGATGGGCACGGGGAACGGGGGTGGCGGTGGAGACCGGGAAAACCTACGTCGAGGTGAAGGTGAGCGACTGTACTGGGCAGTGGTCATTGTGGTAGGGTCGTAATTAGCTGAGCCAGCACGCCGTGGTAGTTCCTGGCCATAGAGATGGGCTGGTGAGTGGAGGTTGGAGAAGCTTGAGTTTGCCCGATACTGTGAGGTCCGTGTGCTCCGGGAATGGTGGGAAATGTGTCCCACTCGTTCACATCTGAAGCCAATAGGCCTGTCGTCAGGCGTCCTCCACGCATTTGGGTCACGGTTACGTGGAGCAGGGCGGCGATAAGGCTGTGGGTGGCTAGAGGTAGATGAACTGACAGCGTCGGGACGGTGCACAGAACCGACCGTGCGAATACCCGCGTTGGCTAGTTCTTGGCGAACAACTGTCTGTATTAGCGATATGTTCGGCTGAGGGCACTCGGTGCCAGTGCTCTCAAGAGTGCTGGTGATATTGCCTCGATTTTGCGGCGTACGATTCTCGTGATGTTACCCGAGTGTGATTTGGGCTGGGTCGCTATACAAAGTTCCTCGCAAGTTGACGTTGCAGCAGTGTTGGGGAGGCGCGTAAAGTGGTGGGCAATGCGCCAACGTTTAGCCTCTTGAAAGCGTTGGCACTCCAAGATGACATCTTGAACGGTGCCACAGCCTTTGCACACAAGGAGGTTAAATGCATCGTCTGCGATGCCCTTGAGCACGTGCGCTACCTTGTCTGCTTCAGCCATGGTTCGGTCAATTTTACGGCAAAGGGTCAGCACATCTTGTATATACGCCAGGTAAGATTCCGTGGACGTCTGAACACGTGTGCCAAGTTCTTTCCTAGCGGCATGCCTGCAGCCGGCAGATTGACCAAACAACTCTCGAAACTTGGTCTTGCATACGTCCCAGCTCGTGATCGCGTCCACGTTGTTATTAAACCATGCCTTGGCCGCTCCGTGCAATTAAAAGATGACGTTTGCCAGCATCAAGGTTGGGTGCCACCTGTTGTTTTCGCTAACGAGCTCGTAGAGTTTAAGCCACTGCACGTCCTCGTCCTCCGTTCCCGAAAAGTGGCCGGGATCGTGGGGTGGAGCGGCCACGAGAAAAAGAGGGGAGGTCGGCACCGTTGATGCATTGGGTGCGGCATTTGACGAAGCGTTGCTGTCGGTGGACATGTCGGAAGAGGCGACTAGGCGTCCGCTGCGTAACTCCGTCGTGCGTTGTAACCCAGCACCTTCCACCAAAATATTACGTAAAGGTACACGCGATGCTAGGCGTTTCAAGATATATTTACACCACGCCAACGCGCAAGCCAAGATGGAGAACAAGAGCTGAAGATAATGACCCTTCTTACTCTGGCGCATACCCACAAAGGAGCCCTACACCTAAATCATGTCGTATTTTCCCGCGCCTATCTAACCGCTTTTGTGGGACATTGTCTTATAACAATACGTTGCTACAGAAAATGAGATGAATTGATTCTGATTACTTTCTAGAACGAAAGAGAAGACATTTCGCGCTCTAAGGTAAATCCTGATAATATTTCATTGATCAACGTAGGTGAAATTCTAACTAAGCTAGATATCAAAAGCCTCATGGAGCGCCACATCAAGGCAAACGAAACGTTTTCAACTACATGAAAGATGTGTAACACATGCCTGATTCAGTTTTGTCACTGCCATGGTAGCCAAGTGGCCAGGTAACTCGGCTGCTGACACGCAGGTCACGGGATTGAAACGCGGCTGCGGCGGCAAAATTTTTGATGGAGGCGAAAATCTTGTAAGACCGTGTGCTTATATATGGGTGCACGTCAAAGAACCACAGATGGTCGAAATTTCCAGAGCCCTCTACTACGGCGTCTCTCATAAGCATATGGTGGTTTTTGGAAGTTAAACCCGACATATCAATGAACGATTTTCTTTTGTTCGAACAATAAATTCAATTAGAGCGCGTGCACGCAAAGAAAAAAGAATAGAGAATTCAAGCTGTCCTTGCCCTCCTTCTGCATACTCCTATATGTGCCTCAGTTTGACTTTGTTTCAATGAACTACCTTCCAGCCCAAGAGTGTGCTAATGTGGTTTGCCATTTTTCATAATCCTTTGTTCTTGTGTGAAACACCCAGTAAAATTGGTTAGTGCTTCGAATGTGCTGAGATAAATAAATGCGTTATAAACACTGTGACATATTTAGCCACAACTCCGAAACTGCCTGATAAACTGAAAGGCTATTGTTTTATCGGGAGCGTATATTTACCCTAAAAGATACAAACTTTAATCGTATATATACACTTATTCTAGGCAAAGAAACCTAATTGGCTGGCGAAGTGCGTTGCAAAGACTTATTCTATACATGTATAGATCGTCGGAGCTCTGTCGTATATAGTTTATTTAGGCATTTTACTGGAAGACTCAAAGTAAATGCATTAGGTTGCCCATAGAACAGTTTACTTGAACGCATGTACACCTCTTGTCAAACGTCAGCTGGCTATTTATCACTTTTGTATGATGCCTTCTTCATCCTGTGCCTTCCTTATTCTTCTTTTTTCTTCCCTGTCGAATACCGCACATGGGTCACTTCTCGGTGATTCCCACACATCGGTCATAACTGAACACAGTGAAGAAATATTGTAGCATTCACTCAGTTCAATGTTGTTACCACTGACTCTTCCCCATACCATGCACTGTGGTTTTCCTGCAAACAGGGAGCATGTCACTGTTACTTCATGCACGAAAACAATTCGCCCAGCACTCACACATAGATAGTAGAGCATTATATTAATCATCAATAATTAAACAAAACAGAGACAGAAAAAAATTCCGCCATATCCACGAAGTGAATGACGATGAGTGGGCGAAGCTCCGGAGGTAAACCTGGTAAACCATAAATCCTCTGTACATTTTGCCCACTCGATTTTATTACATCGCTCCCCCTAGCGTACGTCGCCGCACTAAATCGAACGATTGCCTTCAACCAATGACACGCGCCATATGTGACATCATTCCTCATTTATAAGATCTCGCGTCTTTCATCAACTACAAGTACCGCTTTCTAGTTTTTAACATCTTGCATCTTTTCATCGTCAGCTACAAGAACCACCATCTAGTAAACACTACAAGAACTAAACGATAGGTGGCTACATACAGGAGACGGTACCGTCATCTAGTGAACACTGCAAGAACTAAACTAGAGGTGGTTACATACAGGGGACGGTACCGCCATCTAGTGAACACTGCAAGAACTAAACTAGAGGTGGCTACATACAGGCTACAGGGGACGCACAGCCCACGCCCTAAGGAGCTTCGCCCCTAAAAAAATTTTAGAAGGCCGGTGCGATTCAGCTCTAGCCTGTTGCTCTATGCTGATAAAACGGGATAGGGTAGACAACGTCATAAAACGTATTGACGAGAACGTGAAGAGGTAGTGCGATTATCCTACAGCGTTGTAGGCATTCCTGTACTCTTGAGAATATTAAAAGAACCCTTGTAGAAGATTTTCGCATCTTCTGGTCACACAGCGCCAACAAAATGCAACTTCACTTGTTACTCCGATGACTGCTAGGGTTGAAGTTAGCCTGTTCATTCAAGTCACCAGTCGTGGGAATTTACAAAACATACAAAAGAAAGTATCGCGCTCATGGCAGCGTTCACAGTTGCCAGCACATAAGGTGAGCGTCGAGGGAAGGCAACGTCTAGGCGAATACGCTGCTGCAAATTTGGATGTCATCGGCTGTTATTAGCTGGCTGCAAATTGTATCGTGTCTGGTTCTGACAGACACTCACTGCACTGGTCTGGTTGTGACCGGTGAGTTTCTGCGCATTCACGCATGACTGTTCTCCCCAGTGTGTTTGCGTCAAATTTCGAATGCGGTACTTTGGCGCCCATGGTGGCGTTATATACTGCCACCCTTGCATCATTATCGGTTAGGTTGTTTCTCAACTAGGCATGGTCTCCAAAAACTCACCTAAATACAATCAAGCCAAGACTTCCCTGTTCAGGTTTGAATGCTTGGATGATGCTAAAAGCAAATGCATCATATTTGTTTCTTCTGGTGCAAGAAATAATGGCGCGATATACTCATTTCAAAAATAAGATGTTCTGTAGCGCAGCCGTGTGCTTCTTACAGGATAGGCTGTGGCCAATAACGTTCGCAAATTATTGGTATTGCATGAAATCAGAAGCCACTGCTTTATCAACAAAGATTGAATGCCACGTCATTGATTTCTTTGTAAATGCCAGTACAGTAGATCTTTCTAATGAAAGTTGTAGGACTTGATTACACAAATAGTTCGGTGTTATTGATATGGCGTGTTGTAGACTTGCCTGCCTGTGTGGTTGCGATGCTCCTAATGCTCATATGCATATATCGTTCTTACATGTGATTGTTTTGACAACGTTAGCGAGCTCAGGTTAAAGGCCTATGATTGTTAGCTTTGGAAATGTTGGATGGCTGACCGTGCTTTACGGAACCACGCAGCTTACGTTGTGCCGGCCCGTGACGCTGTCACAGTTTGATATAAGAAAGGTCGCTGGCACAAGTGAGTCAGCTTTCTGTGCCGTTGTCTTCTAGAGTATGAAGAATGGCTTCATGAATGGAGCTATCGTGGTGCGTACTAATATTTTGTATTGTCTTTCATTTTCTACAACTAAATCAGGTCTGCCATGCAGTTTATAGGTCATCGCCTCACGCAGAAGTTTTTATAAAATCTCGTAAGCCAACATTTTCTCCAGCAGCTATTCATTAAACAAAAATACGCAGAAATCATCTGAAAATCCATGTAAAGTGCATGTACCCAAGCGCATTCTTTTTTCAGATTTTTTTTACTTTCTACGAATGAAGTCAATAAGTTGCTCTCGTGCTGACCAAGCTTTTGAACGTAGCAAGGGTCGTAAGTCCTTATCCCACTGAGGTTTTTGAGTGAATATAGAGAGTGTAATTTTTACTGTCTCTCCTAGGTTTTCTGGGTGATTTCTTAGAGTTATTCCAGTCGTTTAAATCTTATGTTTTTAGGAAGCATTACATTAAAACACATTTCATTTATTAAAAGTTCTTTGTTTTTGATTAGATTATCTTTCTTCGCGTATTTTTTGCCCTTTTTACTCCTCTCTCCTTCTTCGTTTTTACTTTTTGTTTAAAAACATGCTGCCACAGTCTTCGTGGCTGGTCAGCTGTGGTGGGTTGTGCTATTGTTCTGGAAATCATCACCATCATCACGATAATCACAATCAACATTAGTAAGCTGAGGCGGGTAAGCGTCATTTTCGGGACATCACCTTGAAGGTGTTTGTATGAGTGTTACGCTGACTGGTGAAGCGTCGGTCTTCAGTTTGTCTACTCTAATGATGAGCAGGAATGAAGAAGCCATGTTTCTCATTTTTGAGTCACTGAGCTCCGATGACCTTACGTGATGCCTTATTCAACAATCTACATATACTTGCACCACTGACTCAATCTTTAATTTGTGGTTTTCTGATACTATAACTACAAAAAAACACGCAGGAAAGTATCTGACGAAAATAAAACTCCAAGTCCTAAAGCGTAAACATCAAATTAGGAAGAATTGATGACACAAAGAGATAATAACATATACACAAACATAAAAAAACACAACCGATGCAACATAAAACACCACCTGAATGGGCCTCTGATGTTACCCCTTAGCCCTTCAAAAGTTCCGCATATATGGGCACAAAATTTGGACTTGTCTTGTAGCGCCGGTAGGAGAGCTATGTTTTTTTACCGCTGATGAAAAATAAAGATTCAGCCCACATATAAAAATAGGTCGGCTGGAAATCTTCGTGAGTACTATCAACCTTAAGTTAAGGTCAATATTTCTCACGCCGCCTGATCTCACCTTTTCGAATATTGACAACTAGCTGTGCTCCGGCTTGTTGGCCCCACCCGCGTTAGCACTACTGATGCACAAGTTCACAAGATATACCTATGCATACACAAACCATGGCACGCTGATCGTTTTCACTGAGCGACGGTGCACAAACACAGCAACAGCACGTACTTAGGAACGCGGGCAAAATGCATTGCCTCGCCTGCACAGGCTTCTTACCAACAGTAAAGCTTGACCTTATACCCCCTACCTCTGTTCTGTAGAGCAGAGTTCTCTCAGCTGCGTAGCTGCTGTTGGTACAGAAGGGAGTGGAAGGTTGGTTGCATGGTGTCCATTTTGTCTTGTCGTGGCTGCTGCGGCTTGTCAAGGATGGAAACCAGCGCCTTTCGATACGTTGCAACGACTAGATTTTATACACAGGAACTTATGTACCCGTTTACAAGACTACAGTTGGGACCGTGGCATGTTGCCTTGATAGAGCCGATCATGCAGAGCACTGTTTGCTGCGACCTGAACTACCGAGAGGAGTCATGAGCCAGGTTTTAACCCTTCGGTTGCCCCTCCCCGTTCTCCTCACGGCCAACCAAAACAATTTATACCTTGTATTGGACAGACTAAACACACTTATTGCCGTCCACTTTTTTCGCTTTCTTATTCAAGCATTAGAGCTCCCAGTCCAAAAGAGAGAGCCGGAAGGGACGGCCTATAAAAGACGTTCCGCGAACTGTGCGAACGCACACGATAGTGGCGCCGTTTGGATGCCCCGATAATGTTACCCGGGTACTGCTAGTTCGTAAGCGGGCCCATGCCTTTACTGCCAAGTGGTATACGCTATCTTGCACGGCGGCTGCATCGCGGACTCTATTCAATATGTATGGGTGTCAACACACCAGACGTCTTCACGCCGCATGCCCGCGCCCCACTGGCCAGAGGCAAACTTGCTGGTCGTTGAAAGCAAAAACCGATGGTCACCTCCCCCTCGAATGGGGTGCTATCGCCGCACTACGTTTCTCTTACTATAACGGTCACCCTTATGCCGGCAGAATGGGCCCCTTGGAAAGCACACACTTTTGGGACAAACAAAACTCACCCCCCTTGCCTGCCACGCGAGTCCTTCCAATGACGGTGTCACTAGTTCTTTTCGAGGAGAACGGCTACGCGATGAAAGCCAGCTGAAGGTGATACAAAGCATCTCATTTGAAATTTTAGTCGTTAATAGTGACACAAATGAAAAATATGTGTGCGTATCTGCGGGATATTATAGACTGATGTATACTTCTAACAAAAGACCCCCATCATGGTCTGGGTTTTCACCGTGCTCACTGGCGGCCGCTCGTTGGTACCGTCTGCTTCATAGCAGTGCACAACTTCACGCTAGATATTTGAAAACGGTTCGCGCATGGAGCAGACAATTCGCACTCCAGCAAACATCGCCTTCTATGAAACAAAGCATATGGGGCGCTTATTTCACCTGCCGCAGCGATGCACTCACACTGGCCGCTGGCCGGCTTGGTACCGATGATGTAGCAAAGCGTTTTCCTGATTTCATCGAAGTTGTAACCAGTCACTCTCCAGGAGAAGTCCACAGACGACGACACAAGCTTGATTCTGTTACCGCTGGCATCTCTACAAGACTCGGCACCGAAGCCACGAATCGGCGATGTCCAGATTCAGAGGCTCACGCTCAGAAGTGCACAGCCACTCGCTGATAGAAGAAACAATATGATCCATCACATCAACCTGACAAGTACAGCATGAGCTTCTCACAATGCCCGTCTCCAGAGCCACCAGGCAGCAAATGTCAATGATTTGCGAAAATATGCAACTCAACTTTTCAGCAGTTTTTTATCTTTATTTCTGGGAGCAGGCACTTTTTTGCCGTTAACAGAATGCTTCCCTTGCTCGCTGTGCTTATGCATCTCCCAGTTCTAATGAAGGTGCGTTTTTGACTCGAGGTTAGCCGTGGGAAGGGGGGGGCGACGATTCTGTCATCGCGCATAGGTGGCATTACGAGTTAAGCGACTCTAACCTGGGTGCACTGGTGAGCACTGGAAAATTTGTTTGAAGCGATGGCTGGTGTGAGTCTTGTAGGGGATACGAAAAGACGTGTGTCAACGCGTACGTTAGGCGTGCATCAGGTTTTTAGCACGTGAAGCGACCAGTCAGTGGCGTGGCCGGCAGCCGTGGCTGCAGATGCTGCATGCAAATCAACGAGGCGGCAGCTGTGGATGCCAGTCAAGCGCACAGTGGGCGAGAAGAGACTGACGTCACCGCGCTTTAAGAAGGGAGCATGACGACAACGCACAGCAGCAGCATAATCTACTTGGCAAGGCGCCAACACCTGGGGCAGGGCGCATTCATACGGAGAGGCAGCGTTACAAAGACGATTCAAAACGCTGCTTGAAATCTGACGAATGAACAACATTCGTGATACTTGCATATTTTCATTTGAGATTCGGGAGCACGTTAAGAAACGCCAGATGGTCAAAGTTTCTTGAGCTCTACACAACAGTGTCTCCAATAATCATATGGTGGTTTTGGGACGTTAAACACCACATATCAATGCATATTTTTGTAGTTCACTGAGAGCATTACTCGGGGGTAATGAGTGTGTGGAGGCGAAACTACCGAAGCAACTGCATTCTGCAGTCACGAGGAAATTACCTCCCAAAGGCAGGCTAATATACACGCTATAAAAACACCCCACGAAGGAAATTTTGATTTTGACATTCTTTTACTACGCGCCTCGAAGTAATTGGGAAGCAAAGTCAAGTACCAACTTTAACTCCAACACGAGGCAGCAATTTTTAACGCAAGGAAGTTTTCATAGGCGAGAAAAATGGAAGGAAACAAATAAAGAAAAATGAAGATGTGAAGCCACCAATAAAGACAGTCACTCCACTGGTGAGTCACCGTGCGAGTATGGTTTTAGGCTTGAAAGATAAAGAACTTCAGTTTGTGGGGACCGAAGGGAACGTCTCGAAGTGCCATCTGAAAGAAGCGCACAAGTAACATCGCTGAGACGTCGTACGCCATTGTAAGGGCCGAAGTAGCGACGGAACAACTTACTGAACAGCCCTGTTGTCCGATAGAAATCCACACCCAGAGTTCATCACCATGCTTGAAGACAACTTCATTGTGACTAAAACTCATGTGGTGTGCGTGTGCGGTTTTATCACGCTGAATTCGGCGATGAGCGAGTGTACAGGTCTCCTCAGCGCACTAGGCAGACTTGGTGTCCCACCGCTAATACATTCACAAGTTGTTGAGCAGGAGGATGACGTCAAGCATCACTAACCTCAAGACGATGAACTATGCGAAAAAGAGTGAAAGCGGTAGTGTCTTGAAGAGCAGTAATATATAGAAAAAGTATGTAAGGAAGGATATCATCCCAGTTCTTGTGGTTGATGTCCACATACATTCACAACATGTCTGACATGGTCTCGTTGGGTACATAGGTAAACCCGTTTGTTGGCGGGCTGTAAACCGTTGTTTTAGGATATTCCGTACCACTTGATCGCAAAACTTCTTACAGCATCTTTGTGGCGAGACCTGTCGCAAGATCAGTTATGATGACCGCTGGCGCACCAAGACCCACGACAATGATCTGAACGAAAAAAAAATTTCGACGTCTGGTGCAGTACTTTTTTAAAATGCGTTCGTTTTGCAGTAGCGTGTTAAGTAGTCAGTAGTGACAGCAATCCAACAGTTTCCAGACAAAGACGTGGAAAATGGTCCCAGCAAGTTCATGCAAATCTGATGAAAGGGGCTTTTGGTGTGCCTATTGGTTCCAATAGTCTCGCAAGTCGTAAAGGTAGAATATTGCCACGTTCTCGTTCTCAAGTTTTGTTATCGATTCAATACACTAGGTAATTCTCAGCGCACACAGCGCCTGCAGTCTTCGAGAAGCTTCAGCACTATAGTAGATTATTTCGATACGATCACGCCCACTCCGCGAACTTTACAGATTATTTTAGAGCTTATGACAGCGCTAGTAATAAGGCTAGAACATTCGATGGCAAGTGTATAAATGCCGACACGCTTCGCCGTTTGTCAGTTTATTGACGGCAGATGCTCCGTTTGCCGCTATCAGTGCAAGCTTGCTACTGTGATCCGACTTTCCGTTTACCAGGCACAGGTTAGCCCAAATAAACAGTTTAGCCTTCAACGTAGTCTCTGCTTCTTTGCAGAGACTTGTGCGCAGCAACGCCCCTGCATGCCCTCGTCAGGACACAGCCTCGCCGTATTTCTTCCACAAGGCACTGCCGCCACCACCGCCGACGCTATACCGCCCGCCGGCCGGCACGCTATGCTTCAAGGAAGACTGACGTCAGGCGCCCTTGACCACCACCCACTGTGCTACCACTGTGGCGAGGCCTGACACACTTACCGCCGTTGCCAGTACCGAGAGAAGAAACTGTGTGGCTTCGCCGTCAATGCACCACGTCTACAGCCAGGGGAACGGCCACGTGACAACGCCGACTACCGGGCAGGCACTCAGTGGACACCACGAAGTCCTTCCTGTTCACCGTCGCCCAGCCACCGCATGTCACCACACCACCGGCAGTACTCTGGCTCAACGCGGGGTCGGTCTCCTAGCCCGTATCAAGGAAACTAAGGGCATTAACCCGTGGAGGTGCGGTTGCTGTGCGACGAACTACCAAAGATCTGACGACGACGCCATGATGGAGCTTTCCGAACACGACGCTAACCAGGCAAAGTCCTGACGGCAAAACCTCTTTTACCGAAGGTGACCTGATGACGCAACATGGAAGCAGCTGATTGATTGATATGTGGGGTTTAACGTCCCAAAACCACTATATGATTATGAAAGACGCAACATGGAAGCAGCAGAACAAGCCGACGCAGCTGTGACCCGATGCCACGCCCCAACTGTAACGCGAGACGACGAACTATCTACCTCGACGTTTTTATCGAACGGCCACAGTATGACCGCTATCGCCGATACTACAGCCGACTATTCTGTCATCAGCGGGCCATTCGCCGCGAAGTTGAAGAAAGTTAGGACAGGTTGGGAAGACCCCGAACTCCACACAGCCGGAGGGTAATCTCGTAACGCGTGCTGGAATCTGCACTGCAAGAGTCACCGTTACCTGTCGTAGTTATCCTGCAGACTTCGTAATCCTACAGCGTTGCTCAAGAGATATCATCCTTGGGATGGACTTTTTATGCCTCCATGGTGCTTTCAACAACCTAAGAACAAAGTCAACACCGTTATCCACAACAGAAGCACTACCGCTGCGCACACCGTCAGGAAACCATGCCTCGAATGTGCAGGAAGAACAAGTCACCATTCCGCCTCGCTCCAGCGTCATTATTACAGTCGGCGCTCCTAAATCACCTGGCTTGGAAGGCGTCGTTGAAGGCACTCAGCATCTGTTGGTCACCCGCAATATTTGCGTCGCAAGAGTAATTGCAGAGCTGCGGGGAGGCGAAGCAACGGTTATGCTTACAAATTTCAGCAATGAATACAAACAAGGGAACAAAGGAACGACGGTCGCAGAGATCCAAGAAATCGTGGAAGCCACCGGTGCTTTCGCTCTCACCGATTTTGCAGAACCTGCTCAGAGAAACCAAGCTCTCCCTCAGCTTCCGACCTCAATCCTAGCTTTACGAACCATAAGCAAGAACAGCTCAAGACGCTGCTCCTGGAATACGAAGAATGCTTTTCGTCTTCGTCGAAAATTCAGCGGACGCCAATCACGAAACATCGCATCATAACCGAGGAAAATGCTACACCACTCCGTCAGGGTTCGTACAGGGTTTCCACGCGAGAACGCAAGGCTGTAAAGACACAATTTGATGAAATGCAACGGGACGACATCATCCAGCCGATCAAGAGTCCATGGGCGTCCCCAATGGTGTTAGTGAAGAAAAAGAATGGAACCCTGCGTTTTTGCGTCGATTATCGCCGCCTGAACAAAATCACAAGAAAGGACATGTATCCTCTCCCAAAGTAGACGACGCACTGGATCGGCTCCATAACACCAAGTACTTTTCGTCAATAGACCTCAAGACTGGCTATAGGCAAATCCTATACGACGAAAGAGATCGAGAGAAGACGGCGTTTATAACACCGGACGGCCTCTTCGAGTTCAAGGCCATTACCTTTGGTCTTTGCTCAGTGCCTGCAACTTTTCAACGTGTTATGAATACAGTACTGGCAGAATTGGAGTGCCAGACTTACCTTGCGTACTTGAACGACCTCGTCGTGCTTTCCTCGGGTTTCGATGAGCATCTTAGGCGCCTTGAAGCTGTACTTCAAGCCATCAAGACGTCCGGATGCACTGAAGCCAGAAAAGTGCAGAGTTGCGTACGAGGAGCTCTTGTTCCTGGGGCACGTGATTAGCAAGTCTGGAGTTCTTTCCGATCGACGCAAAACAGCTGCTTTCGCCGACTTCCAACCGCCCATTGACAAGAAGGCTGTGCGCTGATTATAGCGGTTCATAAAAAATTTCGCCCTCATAGCTGATCCACTCACTAACCTTACTAAGGCCGACGTGGAGTTTAAGTGGAAAACGCCGCAGGAACACGCTTTCCAGGAGCTTAAACATAGCCTCCAGACGCCTTCGTTACTTCCCCATTACGACGAATTCGCCAAGCCAGAAATACACGCTGACACAAGCAGCGTAGGTCTCGGCGCCGTTCTTATGCAGAGGGCTGACGGACATGAAGGGTTATTAGTTACGCCAGCCGATCGCTATCCAAAGCAGAAGCGAATTATTCCACAACAGAAAAGGAGTGCCTTGACATCACATGGGCTACGTTGAAATTTCACCCCTACCTCTACGGCAGGCCCTTCAAAGTTGTGAGCGACCACCACGCCTTGTGTTGGCTAGCTACCATGAAGTACCCTTCAGGTCGCCTCGCACGATGGAGCCTGAGACTTCAAGAATATGACATTACCGTCGTTTATGAGTCCGACAAGAAACACTCAGACGCCGACTGTCTCTCTCGTGCGCCTGTCGACCAACAACCGTCCGACGACGCGTATGACGACTACTTCTTGGGAACGATAACTGCCGACGACTTTACTGAACGACAGCGGCCCGACACAGAACTTAAGGCCCTAATGAAATATCTCGAAGGAAGGACCGCCGAAGTCCCGAGGGTGTTCAAGCGGGCACCTGCATTGTTCTTTCTCCGAAACGGCCTTTTCCAAAAGAAAAAAAATGGCAGCATATCCACGGAGTGAATGATGGAGAGTGGGGCGAAGCATTCGTCCGTCCATGCGTCCGTCTGTGTGAACGTCCATGCGTCTGTTTGTGCGCCCGTCCCTGCGTTCTTTCATGCATCCGCCCCTGCGTCCGTTCATGCGTCCATCCATGCATCTGTTTGTGTGTCCGTTCGTTCATCTATTCAACACTCCAAGTCCCACCTGCTCGCATCTTTTTATCATATATTCCCCATATAGACGCACCGCCATCCAGTGAACATTCCAAGGACTAAACGAGAGGTGGCACACGCACACTTTCTTACGGCCTGCGCTTTGGGTCCGCTTCCCACCTTTAACCACCTCGAGTTCATGGTATATTCTAGTTCACTGTATTCATGGCACTGCGACCAAACGCTCGCTAAACCTTTCGAAAACCAAGGAGGTTACGCCCAGCGAGTATAAAGTAGCAACCTTTCCCTGTCAGATAGGGCTCAATTTACATGCCAATGGTTGCTAATGAGAAATGACAGACAGGAGAATTCGGCTTTTACTTTCTTACGGCTTGCGCTTCGTATCTACTTCTCATTTTTAACCACCTTGAGTTCATTCATGGTATATACAAGTTCATTGTATTCATGGCACTGCGGCTCAACGCTCGCTAAACCTTTCTAAAGCTAAGGAGGTTACACCTAGCGAGTATAATGTAGCATCCCTTTCTTGTCCGATAGTGCTCAATGTACATGCCAATGGCTGCTAATGGGTATCGCAGCGTGCGCGTTGACTAAAAGCCGAATGCTCATGTCTCTCATTCCCCATTAGCAGCCATTGGCATGTACATTAAGCACTATTTTTTATTGTTAAACAACGCACAGAAGAAATCTCTCACTGGCACCACCTTGGAGGTCAAGTGTTGTACCTATTTCGGGTATGTGCCACTGGTGGTTACATACGAGGGACGCCAAAGCCACGCCATAAGGAGCTTCGCCCCTAAAAAAAACTTTTTGACCGCTTCGAGCCAAGTACCTCCTTGTGGTGCCTTCAGCTCTGCTACCGGAACTCCTGCAGACCCTGCTCGACGATCCGACGGCAGGACACCTCGGTGTTTCCCACACGCTCACTAGGATACAAGAAAGGTACTACTGGCCACGTCTTACTACCGACGTCACTCGTTATGGGAGGACATGCCGGGACTGTCATGGACGCAAAACATTGCCGACAATGCCAGCGGGACTTCTGCAGTCAATTGAACCACCTCGCCGACCAATCCAGCAGATTGGTATGAACCTAGTGGGGCCGTTCCGGACGTCGCCTTTCGGAAACAAGTGGATCGTCGTAGCTACCGACTACCTAACCCGCTACGCCGAGACAGAAGCCCTGCCCAAAGCAGTGCATACGAGGTAGCTAAGATCTTCGTCGAAAATATTGTCCTACGTCATGGCACCCCTGAGGTCCTCATCACCGACAGCGGAACGGCATTTACTGCTGACCTAACTCAAGCGATCTTGACATACAGACAGACAAACAACCACCGGATGAAAGCGTACCACCCACAGACACATGGCCTCACCGAACGGCTGAACAAGACGATCGCCGACATGCTGGCATTGTACGTCGATGTCGAACACAACACGTGGAACGCCATTTTTCCGTATGTGACCTTCGCATACAACACGGCGGTGCAGGAGACGATGCAGATATCTCCCTACAAACGGGTCTACGGAAGGAGCCCATCAACGACGCTAAATGTCATGTTACCCAACGTCACCGACAAAGAAAACCTCGATGTGAGTGAGTACCTTCAACGCGCCGAAGAAGCCCGAAAAATCGCGTCTCCGTATCAAGAATCAACAGATGACCGAAAGCCTCCGTTACAATCTTCAACGAAAACTTCGTGGAATACCAGCCCGGTGAATGTGTTTGGGTGTAGACGCCGATACGCCAACGTGGACTCAGTGCAAAGCATCTGCGACGGTACTTCGGACCATACAGGGTGGTTCGACGACTCGGCCCACTTGATTCCGAGGTCGTCCCCGACGGCATCACGAACTTTCAACGATGCCGATCGCGACCTGAAGTCGTCCATGTCACGCGCCTCAAGCCGTTTCAAGCACGTTAACAAACTGAAACAATGTTTTTTGTAATATTGCTGTATCGTAATTTATTCATTGTACTTTCTTGCAATATCGTACTTTCAACTATCGCTGAAACATCGGGGCGATGCCTTTTTAAGAGAGGGGCAATGTTCTTGTTCTCAAGTTTTGTTATCGCCCCAATTCACTACTTAATACTCAGCGCAAGCCGTGCCTGCAATCTTCGAGAAGTTTGAGGACTCTAGTAGATCATTTCGATAAGACCACGCGCACTCCGCGAACAATACAATTATTCTGGAGCCTACGCCACCGCTAGCGATAACGCTAGAACGTTAGACGTCAAGTGTATAAATGACGACACGCTTCGCCGCTTGTCAGTTTATTGACGGGCGATGCTCCGTTCACCGAGATTAGTGCAAGTTTGCTACTGTAATCCGACTTTTCGTTTACCAGGCACAGGTTTGCCAAAATAACCAGTTTAGTCTTCAACGTACTCTCTGCTTCAACGTACGACGCCGTGACAATAATTTGTTGCTGACGGTCACGCCCTATGCGAATGTAGGTATTCAGAGTATTTACGAGACATGGCCAGTAAGAGGAGCGCTGATTTCATGCCAACATGCGTGTATAGTTGAGGTGTCCGAAGGATGCCTCGTCGTGACAAGCATGCGAATGCCGCCATGAAGTGGGGTTGGCGCAACAAGCAGATACGTAGCTTCTATATGATCAAAGTTTGTTTTATAAATCACTCCATCTCGACAACAAAAGGAGGCTACTCAGTTTCAGAGCTTCAAAGAGAGTGAAAACTGCGACCTTCCAGATAGGTAGCAACCTCGGTGTCGTCACGCTATTTTTGAGCCAACCTGGTTGCCCATACGGAAAAAAGAAAACTGTTGTCATTTTCAAGCTTAGTGTTCGTATTGTTCACTGGTGCATGTGAAAGGCAGTCAGCGTCAGTGTGTTTTCGCTCACACATGAGAACTATGGTGACGCCGAATTCTCGGAGTCAAAGGCTCTATCATGCTAGACAACTTAAGAGATCTTTGAGATTCGTGAGTTGACAAAGGTAAGGGGGATGCTTAATACTCTTAATGGGAGGCCATACAAGTAAGAGTGGAACATGGTTATGGCCCGGACAACAGAGAGACATTTTTCGATTGCAGAATAGCTTCCTCCGCTGAGACTAACGTTCTGCTCACATAAGTGATCACGCGCTCTGCGCCTTGATAACACTGAATCAATACCGCTTCTAGTACAACGTTGCTGGCGTCTGTGTGTAACTCCTTGCCGGTGCTTTCGTCAAAATGACCCAGCACAGGCGAAGCCACGAGAAGGTTTGAGAGGGTAACGAAATGGTCAGACCCCCCTACCAATCGAGCCACTGTCTTTTGTAAGCTTGTTGAGGCGTTCAGAGACCTTTAATTTTTTTCATGAAACCACTGTAGTATGTAGTACGCACAGAGCCCCAGAAATTGACTCACGTTGCGCTTATTGCTGGTCACGGGAAACGTGGCAACGGCAAGGGTTTTCCGGATCTTGTGGATGCTGGCATGGCTGACAACATGACCAAAAAACTTAAGTTATTAATATCGAAATGGCACTTTGCTTCTCGGGTTTGAGTGAAAAGCAAGCTACTTTATTTGCCCGAAGAATCGCCTAAAGGTGTCGTGTGCGTTCTCCTAACGTGTTTGCAGAGACGACGACGTTTTGAAAGAAAAGAAGACGTGATTTACATATACACACCGTGAGAACCGTATCTATTATTTTTGGAAGGACTTTAAAATCGCACAGGCTTCCGGGAGTAAAAAGAGCCTTTTTTTCACGATCTCGCTCGTCATCTGCCATTTGCCAGTAGCCGCTACGCATATTCATAGAGGAAAGTTATTCAGCATTGTGTATACGGTGGAACGGGTGATAAGCTCAGGGTAGAAGATAAACGCTTTTTTTCGAGTCTACCTTCATATACCTTCAGCAACGCAAAAGCACAACGTACCTTGCTTCTTAATTACTGACCAACTAATGTGTCATGGACTTGTGGATGGCTCAAGACATCGTCCTGAAGCATCTGCTGAACTTGGTCATGTATAGTCTCGTTATTTTTGCGGCAACCTATAGGCCTGTTGTCGAATGGGTCTGTCGGCGGGTTATATGACAATACGATGCTGAGCAAGTGGCGTCTAGTTAACCTTGGAAGTTTTATCAAAGCAGTCTTGAAAGAAGCCGAGTATACGCCAAATGATTTCTGGTTTAGCAGAAAGTAGACTGTTGTTTACGTCAAGAAGGCTCGCGAAGACCTCATCAGGATGGTCGTTCGATAAAAGAGAAGCTTACGTAGACGAGCATTGGACATCGACAAGTTCCAGAAAATATGCGATGACACTGTGTTTCGTAAGGTGGCGATGTTCATCGCTGAATATCATGACCAGCTGGTCAGCATGTCTGTTGTTAGGTGGAAGGATTCTTCGGGCTACGCCGATTTGTTATGAAAGGAGAAACAAATTGGCTTTTACAATTATTGTGTCAGACACGTCCTGTCCCTCTTCCGCCTTGGCAGAGAGGCTACTTCATGGTGGTAGAGTAATATAATTGTCGATAACACGGAGTGCTCTCTTGGCAATGACATACTGTCAGCTGCAGCTATAAAACGTACTATAAGAAAACTAGTACTTCATGGAGGTCATTGACTCCGCCGTATGCACAAAGAAAGTTTATTTCGAGGATAAGTGGCCGGGAGCACACGCGCCACACGAGGATAGACCCCGTCAATGTCGACGTACGGAGTCGAATGCGTACCGTGTACATACTAAAAGGCATCACCTGATGACCACCTTTCTTGCTCAACTGGAGTCCTTCCCACGCTATGGCAACCTTTCTCTGTTCAGATACCAGTGCAGTGTTTATGACGTTTCAGTCGCCGCCGGTGTTCACGAGGGTGCAGACAATACGATTGTAGACGTATATTGCGATTTTAACAGAAATCATCTTTCTGCTGTTGGAAAACACTGAAAAACTGGAATGTTCGTTGTCAGGTCAGTGCATTGAAGGAGGTTCTTTAAAATTCACAGACCGCGACTTCATTCAAAGGAGTGGCCGTTCCTAGTTTCCCCTTCGGTGCCTTGGTGACCGGCTCCTGAAAGGAGCCGAAGGCGACTAGAAAAAACTGGGTGATGCACACCAGCGAGGCGTTGGTGATGTTGATTGGTGGTTCTGAATAGTCATAGTTCCAAGGGCTGTGACATACGCTTCATTTTTGTGGGGCCGCTCACCGTTGCATGAGCATAGAACATCAAGATGGAAGTCGCGGGGACCTAGTTGACAGTAGTTTTGCCCCGCCGCGGTGGTCTAGTGGCTAAGGTACTGGGCTGCTGACACGCATGTCGCAGGTTCGAATCTTGGCTGCAGCAGCTGCATTTTCGATGGAGGTGGAAATGTTGTAGACTTGTGTGCTCAAATTAGGGTGCACGTTAAAGAACCCCAGGTGGTAGAAATTTCCGGAGCCCCTAACTACGGGGTCTCTAATAATCTTATGGGGGTTTTGTGACGTTAAACCCCACATATCAATCAGTTGGCAGTAGTTACAACTCCGGTACACGTGACCCGCTTTGCCGGAGATAGCAGAGCGTAAGGTTATCCATGGTGCGCTACGTGCTTGCCTTGCTAGCACTTTCTCTGGAGGCACAGGGCAGATAGAAAGGGCACTGGGAAACCTTCAACCGAGAGGCATACTCGAAGCAGGGTCCGGTAATGGTTGCATAGTCTGCTTCATTGTGCGCATGGCGGGAGCTGTAGCCGGTGGCGCAGAGGATCGCACTGCCACCGGATATGTTAGGACCGGGGCCTCGGGTAATGGTGGTGTGGTTGGGTCGAGTGGTGCGACTGTCTGCCTGATTTCTTGTCAGAATACATCCGCAAGGGCTGCAACAGGTTAACAGGATACCATTGCCTGAAGCTGTCGCAGTTCTCCCGCACAATACTTTGAATGAAGTTTGTGAGGGCCTGTCTCTCGTTGCCAGGCCCAATTGAACATGCCGTAGCCGAGATGTGGCGTTTGTGTTGTGATGACTCCTGCTGCAGAGTTCACGTCACCATGGTTGTTTCACTGATGAATTTGTCGATCATTGGTGGTATATTGCGCAGAAGTCCAGTGAGAACCTACGCTTTATTCTATGCATCAGTAGTCGTACCATATTTTCCTCTAACAAGGCAGGATCTACGCATTTAAAGAGCAGAAGCATGTCTTCTACCAATATGCAAACTCATTTGTTTGGCCGTTGGTTCCTGCAGGATATGGCTTTGTTCAGTTCTCGCTTTTCTTGTGGCGTTCCGGTAGGCATCGTGCAGCTGTCGGCTAAGCATTTGCCATGTCGTAAAATAGCCCTCCTAAATTTCACGCCAGGTCTATGCGACTTTGAAGTAGAAGGAAACGCAGCCCAGCTTACGCACATAATTCTACTTGTTGATAATGGCAACCTGTTCAAAGTGGTCGAGCCAGTCAACGTCCTCAAATGTGTCTCCGAGGAATGGTTTTTGTGTCTGTGGCGCATGAAAAACATGCGCGAGAGGATAATCTTGGTCATCACTAGTTTCAACCGCCTGGTTTGTCATCGGAGTTGTCATTTTTCGGGTGTCGAGGCCAAGAAAACAAATTTAGAAATAACCCACGCAGCCGGTAGCTGCTGCTTGTTTTGGGAGATGTGGCTGTCTTCAAGGTGCTGCGAGTGATAGCTGACACAGCCAAGTTCCGCGTATTGAGGTCTTCCATCATTAACGTCGCGGGAAAAACATGACCAACAGCTTGAAGTTACCCAGAACTAGAGCCACAAAACCGTTCTCTTTTTCCCAACCAAAGCCGGTACGAGCAACAGCAGCTCGTTCTTCATCAGTGGCATGCGTCAATATAATCTTAAAGCGCAATGAAGATTATTTCCCTGGACGTAGCTGCAATTTCTTGGGGTTGATAAATCTATTGCTGAAGTAGTCGACGAAAAAATGAACATTTAGAAAGGTTGATTCTCGCAGTGAAGTCATGAAGTGGGTGGTAAGTGAAGTGGGTGGTAAAAACGAGCAGATATATACGCAAGCTTCAAGATAGTTTTTTTTTTCAAAATACCCCTGAGCTTGAACTATGAAAAATTTAGAGAAACTAATATAAGCGTACAAATTCGCAGCTGCCTTCAAAAAGTGACCATCTGGAAGTATTCTTTATTTCAAGTTATCTTTTACAACACTCATAATCACCTATGAAGAAACGGGGCGTTCTGAGCTGCACAAGCTTTTGAGCATTGATATTCACCTTAGTAAAAAGATACCAAGTCTTACGCGTGTACTTTAAAAGTGGGCTCACACAACAGATGTACCGGGTTTTTGTTCAGGCTGGCCAGTACTTGTTTAAAGCTACGCCTCACGAAATTTAAGGTGTTGCTGCACTTTCTTACGATGTAATCAATATGTGCATGTCAAAAGATGTTTCTGAAAAATGTAACATCTAGGTTTTTATATACTGTCACAAGAGAGAGCTGTACTGTGTTACTGACACCAGAAGGTGCTTTTGGATCTTAAGAGGTTGCATTTTAGAGGTTTCAATTGAACAGGTTGAGCGTCGTGTTCCAAGTTTAGCACCAAGACATGGCTTGGTTACTGGTCTTTTATAGCTGTTCGGTTTTTGAGTCTATTCAAAATTTGCGGCGAATACAGCATTCATCCGCATATAACCTCACACGGCAGGACAAGTGCTCGCTTTGATTATTGATAAAATTTGAAAAAGCAGAGAGACAAAGGGGGACCCCCGTTGCACACCTGATAATACTGAGATATTAAAAGACTGATTGATTTGTGGGGTTTACAGTCCCTAAAGCACCACATGATTACGAGAGACGCCATAGTAAAGGTCTCCAGAAATTTCTACCAACCGGGGTTTTTTAATGTGCACCCAATTCGGAGTACACGGGCCTGCAACATTTTTGCCTCCATCGAAAATGCAGATATCAGAAGAGCGAACACCTCCAAGTAATAAATGCGAAGGATATTTTAGATAAATTCAGTGGCTTTGAGCGTATTCATCTTTCTATATATCTATCTATCTATCTATCTATCTATCTAATCTATCTATCTATCTATCTATCTATCTATCTATCTATCTATCTATCTATCTATCTATCTGTTTATCTATCTATCTATCTATCTATCTATCTATCATCTATCTATCTATCTATCTATCAAGCCACCAACGACATTTAGCTCTCTTCGCTATCTCGATTAGGACATCGATACCAAAGTTGGTATGGTATTATATGGCTGTATGAAGCGCATAACTGACTAGTCATAACATAAAATCATGATATGTATGTCATGAATGTCTTATCTTACATTTCATGATCTTGCTGCACTCGCAGTAGTTTTGTTCACATTAAATGTTGTAAATGTGGCATGGTATGACATGACTGCATGGCCAACATAACTGACAGACTATAGCGTTGAAGTCATGACATGCATGTCATGATTTTCATCCTATGACAAGCCTTGACTACACGCCACGCTCATAGTACGCTTGTAATTGCTTCGGCAGCTTCACCTATACCAGCTTTGGTATTACGGTACGTGAATGAATGACGAAGATGCATGACTGGTGCAAACATGACAATCATGAGATTTGTGTCGCGTAAACCATGGCTATATGCTACGGTCATAGCATGCTCCCGGCCATTTTACTAGCTCCAGATAACTCGTGTCGTAATAATAAGTTAGGTACTGCATGGCATGTATAGGCTGAGAGTAAATGACACACCCAAACATGATAATCATAAAATGAATGTCGTTTACAGCGTGATATTCATCCACGTCGCAATGGCATGTTCACTTAGAAGTGACATATCATTTTTCCTCATTCGTGCTTCACATATCATTGATTCTCGCAGTACCTGGGATCTGCCAATTTTTATGCGTTGGTTTTAATTTAACATGTACGCTTCCAACCACTTCAGAAGGGTATTCGGCAAAGTGAGGTTTCACAACTTTCTCAGATTGGGCATGATGGACGGCATCGAATTTATTCCGAAAGGCTAAAAAGATGCACTCAACTTTCCAATCACAGGTAATAAGCGCTGCGCTGTCATGGCGAAGTTTATTAGCTGAGTGTAGCAAGGAAATCTACTTACGAAGCCATGCTGAGTTAAAAAAAGGAAGTATTTTCATTAGTTTGCATTCCAACTCGTGTAAATAACATGATTTTTCATTTTATTGCAAGCAACGCTTGCGAGCTACATCGGCCTTTAGTTGGAGATTCTTAAGCTCAAACCACTCTTCAGTTTCCTATTTTGAATGCAGAACCGCTACTTTAAAGAAACTCAGAAGCCGAACTCAAATTTGGGATATCTGTAAAGAGAGGCTTCGAGATATTTTCAGGAAAGCAATCGAACGCCAAGCAGAAGCCCAGAAGGAGCTCGCGTCTCGTGCCTAGACGTCAAACGAATCGTATTTTTTTTACATTCAGGATGCTTGGCCACTTTGCCGAAAAGTCAATCAAAAGATGCCGGAAGCAGATAAGGTCGGACACATTATGAAATTAATCGCCGACTATGCATTCAACTTCTTGTTATGTATGAGCTGCACAACAGGTGACTCCCTCATCAAAGAGTGTCGCATTCTTGAGTGAACAAAAGGCAAGCGCATCGTGCAACGCTTTGACCGGCTTCCTAATATGGCTCTGACCTTGTCCTTTAATGAACCAGCGCCCCTGATCCAATCGGAATCAACAGGTTTGACGCAAGCAATACGTCACGAACTTGAAGATATAGAATCAGAGCTCTCGCCGTCCCCACTTACATGACAACTTGACAATCTCGCTCATTCAAGCTGTTGTTAACCAATCAATTGCGAATATGGACATACCAATCACCGGTAGCCCACGTCCCACCTCGACCGCCCCGATCATCGCCTCTGCTACGCTCCGACAGTATTTCTCGAACCATTGCCAAAACCATCTTAGTGGCAAATGCCGGGTGTTAGACCTATCTGCTTCGTGTAGCCCCGGATCAGCCATATTTCGCGCCACTGCCGTAGCCGCTGAAATTCATCGCCGCCGTCCTAAACTGACCGTCGTTACGAAAGCTCCGATCGTCCTTTGTTACTTCACACAGAATCGTCCTATGCTGACCCTGCCGCTCCTCCTCGGTTCATCACTAGCAGTACACCCTCTCCGTAGGGCCGTAAGTCTCGTTCCCCTAGATCTCGGCGACCACAATCTCCATGCTACTCAGGGCTTTCTTCGGGCAACTAACCAATGCAGCCCTGGGAGATGATGCCGCGTTGACGACTCTGACTGCAAAAGTTCTGTTGACCATTGCCCATAAACGAAACCTTATCGACGTTTTTTGTTGTCATTCACCCGTAGAAGACTTCATTGATACTGGAGCTCAGGTATCACTCATGCGCTCTGACCTTCAGAGCCGTATTCGAAAAATGCTAACGCCCGCTGAATTGCCTGTCCTACGAGTAGCCAACGGTAGCACAACTGCCTTCATAGGAATGTGTACCACCAGTATCACCATCAGCGACCGCTCGACGTTAGTGCTGTTCACTGTGCTTGCTGAGTGCACTCACGAGGTGATCTTCAGAATGTTCTGTTTGAGTGTGATTCTGCGCTTATCGGCTGTTCAACCGTTATTGTGAGGCTTGATCTACCCAAGTGCTGTGCTGACACCTGCGACGATGTCCAGCACCAATTTTGCTCCAAGTTTTTGTTCGGCTGCAACCTGGCATTGCGACTTATGTCCCTATGTCGCCGATCCCAACACTTCAGGATGGTACTGACGTCGTGTCTATACCTTTCACTAGAACGTGAAATAGAGCCAGGGAGAGCTAGTTCAATGTAACGTGAAATAGCTCTCCCTGGCTCCGTCATTACGCTCACCAACAACCGCACTTGGCTTCCTCTCCAGAACTTTGGCTCGTCGCTAGAAGCTCTTGCCTGGGGGCGTTTCTCTTGCTGTGTTTTCTTGGAATGACTCCAGAGTATGTGAACTAGGCTATGAACAACCATCTGCGTTTGCTCAGCCTTCTGCTCCGACAACGCCGTCAAACGAGGAAATCAACAAAATGACAGTGCCCAACCTACGACTTTCTTACACTGACGCGCTCCGTCACGCTTTGATGTCCCGCGAAGACATATTTGATTTCGACAACTGCCCGCTAGGTCGGACGCACATCGTCACTCATCCGATCCACACTGGTGACGCACCGCCCAATCATGGGCGTCTCATTGGCGTGTCGGCGGGAGAATGTGACGTCATACGAACAGAGGTCTAGAAAATGCTGTCCAAGGATATTCCATAGGCGTCCCCAGTCGTTTTAGTGAAACAGAAGAACAATACTTGCAGGTTCTGCATTGAGTATTGTCTACTGAACAAGATCGCCAAAAAGGTCAATTATCCGCTTTCGCGGATTGATGACCCACTAGACTGCCTACAAAGTGCCAGTTATTTCTCTTCAATTGATTTACGTTCTGGCTACTGGCCAATTGCAGTCGAGAGCAGAAACCGCGAAAAAACGACGTTTGTCACCCTAAACGGTCTCTGCCTATTCAAAGTGATGCCTTTCAAACTATGTAATACGCCAGTCACATTCGAATGCATTATGGACTCTCTTATACGTGGTTTTAAATGGTCCACAAGCTTGTGTTATCTCGACAACGTTAATGTCTTTTCACCAACTTTCAACAGCCACCTCCACCGGCTCTCGGCCATTCTTGACGTCTTCCGACGAGCGGGCCTACAGCTGAATTCTGCGAAATGTCATTTTCGCCGTGGTGATTTACGTGTCCTCGGACACCTGGTGGATGCCAATGACATACAGACTGATCCCGAAGAGGTGCGTGCAGTTCGAGAGTTTACAACGCCTCGTACTTCTTCTGATGTCCGAAGTTTCCTGGGCTAATTCTGGGATGTTTCGTGGAATATTTCAGACGCTTTATTGAGAACTTCGCAAAATTGCTTGACCTCTCACCGCTATTATCGAAAAGGATAGTCCTTTCAGTTGGGGAGCTGAGCAAGCTAAGGCATTTTCCACGCATACGAGACGCCTTATCAATCCGCCCATTCTGGGTCATTTTGACCCATCTGCTGCAGCGGAAGTCCTTACGAATGCAAGCGGCCATGGTATTGGCGCTATTTTGTCTCAGCAACAGGGACAACTGATTCATCTAATGGCTTGTGATAGCAGCCCTCTTTATGCCTCAGAGCGCAACTACTCAATCACAGAACATGATTGATATGTGGGGTTTAACGTCCATGAACGCCTAGTTGTCGTCTGGGCCATCGCCAAGTTTTGCCCATAATTGTTTCAACGGAATTTCACTGCGGTAACAGAAGATCACGGCTTATGGTGACTGTCCTCACTGAAAGATCCTACGGGACGCCTCAGTCGTTGGGTTTACGCCTTCAAGAATACACATTTTCAGTGTCCTACAAGTCTGTACGGCTATACAAGCACGCCGACTGCCTCTCCCCATTTACCATCGACCCACCTGACACCACCTAAACTGATTCGTATACCTGTGTTTTGTCGCTCAGCGATCTCCTACACGTCACCGACGACAAGCGCCGCGACCCATATTTGCGATCCTTTATACAACGCCTCACTTCAACACCATGGGAAGGCTCCCTCCGTATGTTTGTTTTGCATGATGGTACTTTATATCGACGCAATATGACACCACAAGGTGCTGTATTACTTCCTGAAGTCGTTGATGTCTATCACGACGCCATTGTTCGCGTGGCAGTGACACATCGCGTTGCCCGTGATCAACTTCTGGCATCTCAGGCCAAACAGAAGCGCCATTACAGTCAGCAACGCGATGTGTTTCAGTGCAGGCTCCTCGGCCTTGTTCTGGCTGCCTTCGCTTCACATTGGTTTGAGTAAAAAACTTCGACCGCGCTACGTTGGCTCTTACCGAGTTCTTCGCCGAGTTACCGAAGTCACATACTAGATCTCGCCGCGAACTCCTAAGACTTCGTACACCTCACCAGCTACTCAGAGTGTGTATGTTTCCCTCCTAAAACCCCACGTCACATTCACTAATCCGATGCACCGTGACGGTGCTTTTGCCGCCAGGGGGTATTGTTACGTACGTGTTGATGTCAGTGTCAACTAGAGGACGCTTCTAGATATAGAAAAGCTTGAAGTGTCTCGGGCTCAGTACCGATTGTGTCGCACTTGCCTACGGCATCTGCAACTGCAACTTCGAATCTACACGTATCAATATCTACTACTTACCGCAGCTGACGAGCATCTCAGAGGGAGTATTGTGTTTTCAGCCTTACTAACAAAATGGCGCAATGAGCGCACGCCGCCACCTTCCGCGGTGGCGCACCCTATGATCTCTCAGGCGTACTATGCTCTGCTTAGAAGAGAGGGGTGATTCTTCCTCGCACGCCCTTATTTCGCGGTGGAGAGCATGGCACGTCTTGGCTGGCCTCAGGTTTTACTTAGAATGATTCAGTTGTAGTCACCGGGAGCACAAGGGTCACCGCAATCATTGCTGTCTCAAAAGTAAACATTCGACCGACGTCTTTCTGGTTGGGTATAAATCCAGGTTTCTTCACAAAATTTTGGTTGGAGTTTAAATCATTTCCCAGATTGCAGTTTCCCTTAGCGAAAAGCATGCGCTTCTTAGACACAGCAAAGTAACAACTGAGAAGCTTACTCGCATGCATCTGTGAGTACATTTTGTGCGTCATTTGTGCGTGAGACACGTTTCGATCTGCTTGCCATTCTGCGTGTCACCTTCCACTTTGTTGCCATTGCGTTCATTGCTTCACTTTTGCAACAAAGGTGTGACTTTTTTTCTTCTTTTTTCGCGGCGCCCTTGTAAAAAACCATAGCTTATCGTAGAAGCCTCAAACTACCAAAATATTTTGATGTATAATGGCGTGTGCCATCAACAATACTTCTTTCTCGAAGGCATTTCTTGAAGACGCCAGCGTGGCCATGCGGGTAATATAACTAGGACTTTTTGCCTTTACTTTTGCATTCCTTGTTTTGTTCGTTCTTCTTTACGATATTACTATGTTTCTAGAAAACACAATACCTTCACCTGGAAGTGCTCATCTTTATTATTTATATGTTCTCCTCCTACTGCGGGTCAGGTCACTTTAGCAAAACTGGAAACCAACTAGCCTCGACCGCTAGTCTACTAAGTTGAAGGTCATTCAAGTAAACGCCGCCATTAGAGCGGCAGCAAGGAATTCAGGAGACGTAGTTTTTTTAGTAAGAGACGCATGCTGGCCGTTGGTAATAAAAGCATACCTTTTAAGAAATTCATTTCTTTTTGGTTCCAGCGGATTGCTTCAACTATGCTACTTCTAAAATAAATGTTACTGTTGTTTCCACGCATCTTGCACTTGGTGCACAACGTGTGTGACTGTTTTGATCATTCTGCATAGTTTTTTCATTGCAACTGATAGGTGGGCACATGTCGTTATTACCAATAACGTGCAGTGTAAGCCTCCTTTGTATAGCGTTATTGGCACTCAGAGTATGGTGATAAAATAATGAATCAACCTATTTGCAAGCTTCGATGCGGTGCGCAATATAACTATTATGCTGCACATAACAAATGTCTCTACTGTGTATGACTATTCCCGACATAGAGAAAAGTATAGCGAAATCTGTATTGCTGCCTTTGTGTTCCGAAATACTGTTTTCGTCACGCTGCAGAAGTATCTCTAAAATATCACCATACGTCATTTTCAAATGTATCTCACAATCTGCATTTCATGCTTCCAAACCCGGTATTTCAATATCTGTTTCCGGAATACTTTTTCGGGTATCTCTGCCGAGCCCTGCTGGGCACAAACTGTCATTCGTAAACTGAAAATTTCTTGTTTATATTATATATATAATAAACCCTTTCACAAAAGCGACCTTCCGAGGCTGCAGAGCAACGAATATGTTTGATGCAGAATATTTTAAGAACGACATATTTATGATCAGTATTACCGGAAACCGTGACAACAGAAGACACAAGATGAGGGACATTGCATAAAAATCAAGTACGATTGCACTGCTAGCCATAAACTGCATGAGTTTTTCATGCAAACGTAAGCAGTAAGTGAGCCTTTATTATTTCACGGAAGCTTGTGTAGAGGAGGGAGGAATTGCCCAACATATAGGATTTTTTAAAATAGTTTCATTTTCATCCAGAACTTGCTATTCGCACCTGGGTTCTATATGGCCGTTTGCTTGGAACGTTAACGATCAAGGCAAAACTTTTGATTGTTATATTCCTTAAACCTTGCATAGTAAGAATAATCGAGAAATTGGCAGAAGCCACGTACAGTAGGATTCGACGATATGCGAAGCACAAATGATGAAAATTGATATGTCACTTTAAAATCACCAAAACGTAGCGAGGTGGTTGTAAATTATGCCGTGCACGACTTCCATGCAATGATTATCCGTGCAATGTATGGATGTGTCATTAACCTTCGTAGTCTATACACGTCACGTGATGCCAAATTTACTATGTAAGAAGCTAGCGAAACGATAGCCAGCCCACTACAAACGTGCTTTGTTGACATGTTGTTGCATGACATGCGTGTCATGGTTATAACGTTTGCACCAGAGATATACCTTCGTCATTCATTCACGTTACGTAACACCGAATTCTGTATGTTTGGAGCGAGCGAAAAGGTCACGAGTGCATCATGAAGGGCCTAGTATACTCAAACGTAACGTTAACGCGCGCGCACGCTGGGCACAGTGACGTTATACGTCCCCAAAACAGGTGAACTCGGTAGTGTCACGCCAGGCGCGACCAGCGTGACCAGCATACATCGGCGCTGCGAATGGCAACCGGCGCTAAATGCGAAATGGTGCATTTCGCGCTGGTACGTTGTCACACAGGTCCCGTTAATAAGGGAGGCGATCGCCGGGCTAATTCCAAGGGCCGAAGTATCGGCCCCCCGAACCGCACCACGAAAGCGTGGACAATTTAGAAGTGGTCCTTTTTGGCGCGCCAGCGGACGCCGGCTGTGGGCCATAGAACAAGACAGAGCCGAGAGTTGATAAACAAAACACAATTATATTCTCAATAATGGCAGATCGAAAACAATATACAAGTATGCACACTCCACAATAGATGAGGACAATATGTCACCAATCAAACAACGTACTACCCAGTACAATCAACCACACTCGAAACAACGGACATAGACAACAATACGCACTACAATGCAGTCGCATGCATTGAACAACCAAGACACTTAAAGACTAAAGAGATAGAAAACCTATTCAGTCCAAAGTTCTTGGAACAAAAGTCTGGATGATACTCTTCCGAGAATCACTCACTCAAAGTCCAGCATTGTCGTTCCGCTGCCCCTGAAGTTTCTCTTCCAGGAAACCTCGCCGAAGTTTCTCTTCCAGGAAACCTCGCGTCTTCAATTGGCCACTCTCCAAGCTTCAAACTTCTTCGCCGGAAACACGTCGGCTTCATACACGCAGCGGTTGCCACGCGTCTTCGCTCGATAGCGGTAAACACACACTCTTGCCTGTAGCTCGAGTCGTCACCCCTCAGGTGGAAATCATCTTCTTCTCCTGCTTTGTCTCTACGGACAAAACCTTCGCCGACTTTATGGCGGAATCCCTAAGCGCTCTGGCGCTAACTTCCGTCTTCTCCTGATCTCTCATCTCCGCTGCTCGGTTAAATACCTTCCGCGCGACATTCCAGAAAGTTCCCATCATTTCGTCGGCGCGATGCACAGCGGAGGCTGGGGGGGGGGAAGGCGCGAGATTGTACGAGGGCCGTCCCCGACAGATGACTGAACCCGGCATAACACGCCACTTTCCTTCTAGAAATTTCGAGCGCTTGCTCGGCCGCCGATGTGGGTTGAGTAGGTTCGTCGGCGAAGCCACGCTTCCGAGGGGAGAGCGCGCGCCCGGGGAGCCTTGGATGTTTGTTTTCTTTTTTTTCTTTTGACCTCGCGGCGTCCCTCCCGCGCGTTATCGCAAGAATTTGGCAGCGCGCCCATTTTTAACGCTCGTTCTGTGACATACGTTACCCAGACAGCACTGCGTCTGCCTCTTTTTTGGGACGGAGGCATGCCGTTCGCGCTGAAACGCACATGCGTCAAGGCAACGTGCGCACCTGCAAGTAAGAGCAGGACCGGCGCCTGGCGTGGGAACGTCGGCGTGACATGACGAAAGAAACGCCGCAGCGCACGCGCGCAGTTTCATGTCTAAGTTTATTAGCGCCTTGACTGTGGCATGTAGTCTGGTTGTCACAGGACATGCATCTCATGATTATCATGTTCGCACCAGTCACACACATTCATCATCGATTGACATCACGTAATTACATACTTTGGCATATGTGAAGCTGGCAAAATGGCTACGAGCGCATCATGAGTGTGCCATGTAGTCATGTTGTTACATGACACGCATGTCGTGGTTAACACGTTTGGATGTGTAATTAACCTATGTCGTCCGTTCGCGTCCCGTAATACCGAATAAGGTACACGTGAACCTAGCGAAACGAGTGTAAGCGCACGAGGAGCGTAGCATGTGGTCATTTTCTTAAATGACACGCATCTCATGTTTATCATCTGTGCCCTAGCCTCATACCTTCGTCATCCATTCACGTATCGTAAGACCAAATTTTGTACCTGTGACGCTAGTGAAATGGCCGCGAGTGCATCATGAGCGTGGCTAGTAGTCATGTCGTTACATGACACGCATATCATAATTTTTATGTTAAGGTATATCGCTTGCATTCGCCATGCAATCATGTCATACCATACCAGCTTTGTAACATGTCATGTGAACGAGACCAACACAAGAACAGTAAGACCGTAAATTGTAAATTATGACAATATTGACATACATGTCATGATTCTCCAGTTATGAAGATTCAAATATGTTCGTCATACAGTCATTTTACGCCATAATACGTTTGGTATTGATACCATAATCTAAAGGGCCAGAAGTGCTGAAAAACGTAGGCGGTTGATTGATTTGTGGGGTTTAACGTCCCAAAACCGCCATATGATTATGAGGGACGCCGTAGTGGAGGGCTCCGGAAATTTTGACCACCTGGGGTTCTTTAACGTGCACCCAAATCTGAGTACACGGGCCTAAAACGTAGGCGGTTGTATAGATATTTTGATATATATATATATATATATATATATATATTGATAGATAGATAAATAGATAGATAGATAGATAGATTAATTCAAAGTTGCCGAAGTTCGCTAAACTATGCTTCGCATTAAAAAATGGAAGAAGCTAGGTCATCACAAGGTGTCTTGTAGAACTAGCCTTGCGCAAGTACTAGAAGCTTGCTTATTTTTTTTGCAAAAAAGAATTTTTACGCGTTCAATCATGGTACAGGGCTCTATCAAAAATTATATCAGTCCCTGGTGCCGACCGTAATTCACCCGAAGCTAACCATGAAATTTTAGTTCTGGAATCAGTGCCGATGGCTAATTTTGATAACTACAAAATAATTGGATATAATTTTACTCACGAGTAGGCATGAAAACACACACAAATTTTGTTTGCGAAAGTCTTCCTTTCATAGCACGAGTAGTGTCTCGTTGTCGTAAGAATTTACCACTGAAGGTGAAACTTCAGGGGCCGAAATCACAAAGCTTTCTCTTGGCTACGCATTTTCTTGGCCGAGAATTCTATTATCTGGAGGGGTTACTATAGAGGAGGTATGAATTTAACTTATTCGGCACTTTGGAGGGCGAGGACACACGATAGCCGATAAAACAAAAAGAAAAAAAATAAGTGTGCATCAATAATATCAAGGTAGCACGCAAAGCGTCTAGCATCGAGAGTATACGTTGATAGCCAATGATTTGCTGCATCAAAGTTTCAGTTCCGCGAGCGTCTGCTACTGCGCTTACGGGAGGCCGCGCACGTTGTAATAGACGTTTAGGTGTGCTGTGCAAAGCCAAGCACTTGTTTTTCATCAACGACTGTAGCTAAAAAAGAAATTGCTCGATGGCCTTAAGCCATCGAACAATCAATGCACTATCTCACCAAGCATAAGTAAACAACACTGCGGCTGCATCAATGAAACCACGCAAAAATCGATGCATGCAATGTTTGAAAATGTGCCTAAAATGTCTTCCTCTGTTTAACGCGACTAGTTACCTTACATTTTAATGAAGCTGCGCTGCCTCTTAACTAATCAGGTGTAATCGAGGACGGTATAGTGGTGAACGTAAGGGTGTTTTGTACCTAGACGTAGAAAGTTGCCTTTCTTACAATATTTTTATTTCATGACACAGGAGCGACTTTTGTGCCTGCGGACGAATTGTGCAGAAATGGAGAACAGCAGTAATTAAATGAAATTGTGAGTGGAATTTCGCTGCTTCCATGCACCACAGCATTATTATAAAGCCGGAAGAGAGAACGTGCATACGATTACACTTAGATATGCGTCTACGGAAAACGAGGCAGACTTGTCCGGGGGGGGGGGGGGGGGTTCAGTGCTCATGCTTTTCAAAAAAACACGGTGCAAATATTTTGTCCAGCGTTCTTTGAGTGAGCAAACAAAGCAAGGGACGTGTATACGAGTCTTGAAGTCGAGAGACGTTATCACACGTGCAAAAATGATGAGAAAAAAGAGAGAAGGAGAGAGACTTTCGTTTCTTCTCCAAGAAAGCTTGAAATTGATAGACAACAAAGGCAATTTTTTGGCCCAGCAGACATCAAGGAAACCCTCTGCAAAGCAGCGTCGGATGCTTGGAGAGCATAAAAAGGTGTAGTACGTGTTCTATGGGAGCGACAGTCACACAGAAAGCGAGATGAAGTGTGACTGTCTTTAGACGGGAGAAAATCAATGCTAATAAGGAGAGTTGTGAGTTAATGAGCCAAATTTTTCCTAAATAACGTAATGGAAACAAACTTAGCAGTCGTCTAGTGAAAGTGAAGCTAGTGACAGTGAATTCATAATAGTTGATTAGCGTAGTCGCACGCCGATAAATATTTATATTTTTTATTTTTATTTGGCAAACTATGAGAAGGTAGCGTTAGAGCCGGCTATGCCAACATCATGACAGTAATCCACACGGTAAATAGTGCACGGTTATACAGCCACACGTGGCGGTTTCTATCTTCTAGTAACCTTAGGCAAACGCATTATAACTTCTTTTTCTATTTTGACCAAGTTTCGCCAGACGTTTTTGCATTTGGAGTCATTTGAAGCATTGAAGATAATGTAAGGCAGCGTTTTGGCTGCAAGGCACTTCTTTTACTTGCCGAGCCTCTGCCCCGCAACGCAGGCCAGACTGATGATGATGAGTATGTACATATGATAAGATGACGCGCATGATTACCAACATTACCTCGCCAGCCTTATTCTTTCTTCTTGCGACCAACGAGTGCAGAGGAAGTTCTTCGTGTTATAACTTCGCTCAGGTCCACGGGACCTGGTCTTGACTCTATTCATCCATCCCACATCAAGTTAGTCTCTAGTGAGCTATCTCCTGTCATTGCAGATATTGTTAACAAGATGTTTAAAGCAGGCATATTTCCCGATTCCCTAAAAGTTGGTAGAATAACACCTGTTCACAAAAAAGGTGATCGCGAACTTCTGAGTAATTATAGGCCCATTTGTATTTTTCCATTTTTCAGCAAAATAATCGAGCGTCTTATGCATACAAGATTAATATCCTACCTGACAAAGTTTAATCTGTTGACATCTAAACAGTACGGCTTTCGGCCTGGCTATTCCACTGAGCTTGCGCTTCTAACCCTCACCGATAAAATAAAAGGGGCAATCGACCAAGGCTTCGTAGTTGGTGGCGTATTCATAGATTTAACGAAAGATTTTGACACAATTAATCACAAAATTCTTATACATAAACTTGAATCGTATGGCATAACTGGCCCTGCACTTCAATTTATATCTAGTTATCTCTGCAATCGCACTCAAGTTGTTCAGATTGACGGTCAAGTTTCAGCAGCTAAGAAAGTAAATCAAGGTGTTCCTCAGGGCTCGATCCTTGGCCCGCTGCTCTTTTTGCTATTTATTAATGATCTACCTAATGTTTTGACCGCTACAGATTGTATCTTATATGCAGATGACACGACCATTTTTACTTATGCTAACAATGTCGATGAGCTACAACGAAACATTAACGTGGATCTACATAATATAAGTTCCTGGTGTCGAATGAACATGTTAAGAATTAATCCATCAAAAACCGTTTTTATAGTTTTTCATTCCTTCCCGACTGTACTTTCAAAATCTATATCTGTGCGTCTGGACGATAATTTAATTCCCATGTCCGACAGTACAACGTTTCTCGGTGTAGTTCTTGACCGGCATATGAAATTCAATCTTCATGCGCAATCACTCATTCGCAAGATAACCTTTGGAATACGCGCCATAATCAAAACTCGTTCATATTTTCAGCCACACATAATCCACTCCCTTTATCACGCACATATTCCCAGCCATTTATCTTATTGCATATCAGCCTGGGGTAACACATATTTGACCCACCTCAACCAACTACAACGCCTACAGAATCAAGCACTTCGACTCATGACTTTCAGCCATTTCTTAACCAATGCAACGCCACTTTTTCAGAATTTAAATATACATCCTCTTTATCACCTCTTTCAGCTGAAGTTATCAGTTGTGATGTATAGGCTTTTTCGCGGTAATGTGCATATAGATGGCATTGTCTTGGAAGGCCTTGTAAATAATAATATTACTAGGTTTTCTGAGCTTGATAACCGCCTTCTGCCTAAAGTTCGCACAAACTACGGCAAGTTCACTACCACATTTACGGGAATCAAGCTGTGGAATTCCCTTCCTTACGTAATAAAATCATCAACCACAGAACATGCATTCAAAAACCAAGTAAAGAAATATTTTTTGCAACAGTTGTCTTCATCTTAGCAACTGCTTTTTAATGTAGTGATAACAATTGCTACATGTTATATTGTCCTTACGTTTTGTATTATAACTTGCGCTTGTTTGTTCTTCAGAGTTTTCTTTTTTGCCTTGCTAAACATATATGTATTTTCTACTTTCGTTTTTTCGCACTGTGCTTTTTTTTTTCTTACTGAAGATACCGTAACAACTGAATGTTGTATATTTTGTTTCTTCTCCCGTTAACATCATGTATGGGAGCCCCCCTGACAGTTTCCAACTTTGGGGCTCCTTGTGTGTATTACCAATCCTGTACACACTTTTCTGTAAACTGACATCGTTGTTGTTGAATGAATAATGCTCACACTTATTTCACCCACGCGTGAGTGGCCAGCCCGGACGCTTCTTAGACGGAAACGGAACATCGAACGAACGGCTTCAGACGCGATACGTGGAGCATCTCTGAACCACGACAGCGGTTCACTGGGAGTTATTGGTCACTGGGACTGACACGGTAGTTCACTAGGGACGTTTCTTCATTGATTGTATAGGGTACAATGAAGCTTGACTGAAATTTATCGCACAATCGTGGAGTACGACCATGTGAGTGCGCTTAACTATTGGCATGATTCTGTGAAGCTGTCCCGCGTACCGTTATATCTGACGGGGGTCGCTAAAACATTGTTTCTCAACCACAAACTGGATTTCCTGGACTGGCATACCTTTAAGCAGCAGCTACGTCAGATATTTGGCAACCCTTCTGTCCGTGAGACATAGCCAAACGGATGCTTGCTGAACGTGTTCAGCACTCCATCGAGTCTTATACCTCGTACATTGAAGATGTCCTCGCCCTATGCCGTTTCGTCGACAGCTTGATGGCGGAACATGACCGCGTTTGCCACCTGCTCAAGGGCATAGGCGCCGTCGCATTTAACGCTTCAGCAGCCAAGAACCCCACCACGGTCGCGGATATTATCAGTACATGTCAGGCACTCGATGACCTTTAACCTATACGTTTACAACTTGACACAGAAGATCTCAGGCCAAACGCATGACAATGAGCTCAGTGCGTTGATACGGTCCATGATGCACGAGGAGCGGCAACTCCAGGCCACCTCGTTGTCTTATGAGCTCCACATAACGCTATCTGCAGGCAGCCTCCGCAACATTGTCAGGGAAGAACTGGCATCCACGACGTGTGAGCAAGTCCCGGGCTCGCATACCCCTTCAAAGCCGACATGCGCTCAGACGGTTGCAGCGTCACCTTCTCAGCAATCACCGTAGTATGTGTCAACTACCCAGCACCTCCACCTCTTGTAAGGCAACACTTTGGCTGCAAGACACTACGAGCCTCTGCCCCACAACACAGGTCAGACTGATGATGATGAGTATGTAAATATGATAACATGACGCGCATGAATAACGCTCACAATATATCAGCAATAGGGTGAACGTAAGCACTTCTGCAGTGGACGAGCGGTTACAGTGCTCAGTCACAATCTAGGAGCTTCTGAGTTCGATCCGCAGTGTTACTGAGCACTTTATTTCTTTAGGAAGTTGCCCGGCCTGAGATTATGCGTGGCGGCGGGTACTAATTTTTTGAGAAAGAGCATTTCGCGCCTTATTCTTTCACTCCCCTTTTGACCTAAAAGCGCTATGCCGAGCTGCTTCATAAATTACATAACTCAGGGTTCATAATTTTCCCTCCTTCCTCTCCTATCGGAAAAGTGCCAGTGCTGAAATACCAATATCATACCTCGTATATTACTTTTCACGTGTTTGGATATTCAACCAGCGATCAGTCGTCACGGTGTTTTGAAGAAAAATATACATATGCAGCGAGCAAATTGCTTTAGGCCAAGTTGACTGCTTTTGCCGGGATACGTTTTAGTGCTAATTCGGCGGGCATCATTACATGCAGCAAGGCCAAAGAGCACGGACAGTTAGAGAAGACACAAACAGAGTGATCAGTTTGTGTCTTCTCTCCCGCTATCTGTCATGCTGTGCACTTAAGTGTAACGTCGCTATCAATGATTAAAATGCACTATAGCAGTTATTCGAGTTTTGCTGAGAGGTTTCCCTATTGACCAGAACGGAACAGAACAATGGGAATTTGATTTGTGTCAAAGAGGTATACTCCGCTTTTGGTTAACACAATAAATTTTTATACCGAAGTTTATTTTTTATTAACAACAGTTCCAGTTCAGATGAAAGGCGCGTAACAAAATTCGTGTATTCAGCTTGACTAGGTTTGTGACCTTAATAGTAATTGCCAACCGGTATTACAATATGCATAAATATCACACACATATACAACCTTGGGTGATAGCTTGTTTATTCTGATTAAAATAGATATGTTGAAATCAACATATTCGACTAATGCAATGTGTACAAGATATGGCATGTAGATCAGTTATGCTCTAAACTAATCTTCGCTGGTTCATGCCATTTTACCTAATTTCTTGCTCATGACTGTATGTTGGAAAATGAAACAACTTCTCCGAATTCACACATTTTGTGTAGGGTTGCATTTATTTTTATGCGGTAAAAACAAACTTAAGTGTATAATGGCTCAGAAGAAAAAGAGTTATAAACAAATTCAGCCAAATCATTACCATACTTACTTATCACAGATAAACAAATTCTCATTTAAAAAATACATACATACATACATGCATACGACATACATACATACATACATACATACATACATACATACATACATACATACATACATACATACACTGAGGTGCAAGTATTAAGATGAATGGCTATAAAACAACAATTCTAATACACTCATCTTGATTATACAGAAAGTAAGTTACGAAAGAAATTCACCAGCACTGTAATGTCTGAACTCGGTGTTTCTCGAACCATCTTGGGAAATCTTGATGCATAGTTTCTGCTGCTGCGCAGCGACAAGCAGTTTTTATAAAAACACAAGAACAAAGCCCTTTACAATGTCATGCTAAAGAAAAAGGCTGTGCATCAATATTTAGTACATGTTTGCAACATTACTCTGTTTATTTACGTAGCTTGGCTAATTGACCACACACTAACAATGTATGCTAGGACACTTAGGCTCAAGGGTGGCACAGCGCAAAGAAATCCTAGACAATGCATGAATAATAGAATTCTAAGCTACTACGCTCCTTGATGCAAAAAGTGTTTATACTGACAGCTATAGACACCATTTCGTTATCCGAAGACACTCCTCAAAAAGACTTTAAAATTTGCACATCAACACAGTTCCCATACAGCTTCTGTTAGTCTGCTTGAAAAAAATTCTGTTCACAGGTGGGCAAAGACTGTACACTAGTACAATAATGTCAGGTGATGCTCCAGTGCACTGCATATATATCTTGCTGCTGGCCTCCACTGCGATGTCGCCCAGCACATATGTGTAAAATCACAACTAATACTATGCCTCTACAAAGTAATTATGTGTCGTTTGCATGAAACTGAGTCCACAATAAAAGAACATTACAACATTTATATTGTAAATACATTTCCATATCATTTTCACAGTTCATCTGAGGATAGTAATAATGGTTCTAAACACACTGTTACTTTTACTAACAAACTATTTTAATATGGCAGCTTCAATATTAGACTATACCAGTACCTTTGTAGGGCTAAACAATTGTACAGGCACCTAGAAAAAGATAAGTAAATGCATGCTATAGCTACCGGCCTAAAGCCGGTACGCACCGATGATCTCACCAGAGAAGGATTGGCCACCCTGGTGCAGTATCTGGCCACCCCCTCCCGTAGGCATTCGTCAATTAACTCACGGCCCTCAGTCCCCACCAGCTGCGGAGCAACTGACCACGGCGGCGGTCAGATCTGCAAAGCAGCAGAGGGTGCTAGGAATCTCTGGATACGGACAGGCCACCATTGGAACTTGAACTTAGCAACGTTTAACGTTATAACGTTATCTAGTGAGGGAAGTCTAGCTGTATTATTCGAGGAGCTAGAAGGCACTAAATGGGATATAATAGGGCTGAGTGAGGTTTGGAGGACAGATGAGGCCTATACTGTGCTACAGAATGGGCACGTCATTTGCTATCGGGGCTTGGCAGACAGAAGAGAACTGGGAGTAGGGTTCCTGATTCACAGAAACATAGCTGGCAACATAGAGGATTACTATAGCTATAATGAAAGGGTGGTAGGCATTGTAATTAAACTGAATAAAAGATACAAAATGAAGGTAGTACAGGCTTACGCGCCTACATCCAGCCATGATGACGCTTCAGTTGAAAGCTTCTATGAAGACGTGGAATCGGCAATGAGTAAGGTGAAAACACAGTATACTATAGTAATGGGCGACTTTAATGCAAAGGTAGGGAAGAAGCAGGCTGGAGACCAGGCAGTAGGAGATTATGGCATCGGCACTAAAAACGCCAGAGGAGAGCTACTAGTAGAATTCGCAGAACGCAATAATCTGCGTATTTTGAATACCTTCTACCGAAAACGAGAAAACCGCAAGTGGGCATGGAGGAGCCCTAATGGCGTAAATAAGAACGAAATAGACTTTATAATGACTGCACACCCAGGAGTCGTGCAGGATGTGGAAGTGGTTGGCAAGGTAAGATCCAGTGACCATAGAATGGTAAGGGCTCGAATCCGCCTAGATTTGAAGAAGGAACAACAGAAACTGATACGCAAGAAGCAAATCAATGAGCTAGCACTGAGAGGGAAAGTACAGGAATTCAGAGTGTCACTGCAGAACAGGTACTCTGCTATTAGCGAGGAAACCAACCTTAGCGTAGATACAATGAATGATAATCTGACGGGTATCATCACGGAGTGTGCAGTGGAAGTTGGAGGCAGGGTAGCTAGACAGCACACCGGCAAGCTTTCCCAGGAAATGAAGAACCTAATTAAGAAGCGTCAAATCATGAAAGTGTCAAGTACAACAGACAAAATAGAACTGGCAGAGCTTTCAAAGCTGATTAATAGACGTAAAGTATGCGATGTAAGAAGGTATAACATGGAGAGAATTGAGCACGCTCTGAAAAACGGAGGAAGCGTCAAAGCAGTGAAGATCAAACTTGGGATAGGCAAAAGGCAGATGTATGCACTATGGGACAAAGAAGGCAAATTAACTACCAATGTGGATAGGATAGTTAAAATAGCGGAGGAGTTTTACAGAGATCTGTACAGTAGCCGAGACAACCACGACCTTAATACTATAAGAACTAGCAGTAACCCAGACGACACCCCACTGGTAATGATAGAAGAAGTCAGAAAAGCTTTGGAGAGCATGCACAGAGGCAAAGCTGCTGGTGAGGATCAAGTAACATCAGATCTGCTGAAAGATGGAGGACAGATTGTGTTAGAAAACTAGCCACTCTATTTACGAGGTGTCTCCTGATGGGAAAAGTACCAGAGTCTTGGAAGAACGCTAACATCATCTTAATACATAAGAAAGGAGATGACAAGGACTTGAAGAATTACAGGCCGATCAGCTTGCTCTCTGTAGTATACAAGCTATTTACAAAGGTAATTGCTGGCAGAGTAAAGAAAACATTAGAATTCAATCAACCAAAGGAACAAGCAGGATTTAGAACAGGCTACTCAACAATTGACCACATTCATACTATCAATCAGGCAATGGTGAAATTCTCAGAGTATAACCAACCACTATACATAGCCTTCATAGATTACGAGAAGGCGTTTGATTCAGTAGAAATATCTGCCGTCATGCAGACACTGCGGAATCAGGGCGTAGATGAAATTTATATAAACATTCTGGAAGAAATCTACAGGGGATCAACTGCTACCATAGTGCTTCATAAAAAAAGCAACAAAATACCAATAAAGAAGGGTGTAAGGCAGGGGGACACAATCTCCCCAATGCTATTCACTGCGTGCTTACAGGACGTTTTCAGAAGCCTAGAATGGGAACAGTTAGGGATAGGAGTTAATGGAGAGTACCTCAGTAACCTGCGCTTCGCCGATGACATTGCATTGCTGAGTAACTCAGGGGACGAATTGCAACTCATGATTACGGAGTTAGACAAGGAGAGCAGAAAGGTGGGTCTTAAAATTAATCTGCAGAAAACGAAAGTAATGTACAACAACCTCGGAAAGGAGCAGCGCTTTGCGATAGGTAATAGTGCACTTGAAGTTGTAAGAGACTATGTCTATTTAGGGCAGGTAATAACCGCAGAGCCTAACCACGACATTGAAGTAACTAGAAGAATAAGAATGGGGTGGAGCACATTCGGCAGGCACTCTCAAATTATGACAAGTAGATTGCCACTGTCCCTCAAGAGGAAGGTATATAACAGCTGTATCTTGCCGGTACTTAGCTACGGAGCAGAAATCTGGAGACTCACAAAGAGGGTTCAACTTAAATTGAGGACGACGCAGCGAGCAATGGAAAGAAAAATGGTAGGTGTAACCTTAAGAGACAAGAAGAGAGCAGAGTGGATTAGGGGACAAACGGGAGTTAAGGATAGCATAGCTGCAATAAAGAAGTGGAAATGGACATGGGCCGGGCTTGTAGCACGTAGACAAGATAACCGCTGGTCATTAAGGGCCACCAACTGGATTCCCAGAGAAGGGAAGCGGGGTAGGGGGAGACAGAAGGTTAGGTGGGCAGATGATATTAAGAAGTTTGCGGGTATTAATTGGCAACAGCAAGCACAGGACCGGGTTAACTCGCGGAACATGGGAGAAGCCTTTGTCCTGCAGTGGACGCAGACAGGCTGATGATGATGATGATAGCTACATATAAATTTTGAAAAATACTTTTATTTCTAGTCTCAATAAAGCTGCATAGACGATAAGTCACTTGTATAGTACAGAATTGCATTATGAACAAAAATATCCGAGCAAAGTATATATTAAAAAAGTTACACTTACACAGTAGAAACATACAAGTAGACTGATGAAGAACCGACAGGCAGTGGGATAACAATACACAAGCACTAAAATCTACTGTTAGATATACTAGGAGTAGTGATGATTCTCTTCCTTCTATATCAAATATTCCACATATATTCACTTTCCGGAGCTTATACAGTCATGACATCGATGGTGCTATACAAATGAATGTATACTCAAGGATTATATCGACTGAGTACAAGATTACCCCATCCATGGCTTTACTTCTTGTACTACAAAGAATGCAAACACAGTTACCATTGCCGACCATGGATGCTGTGATTTTTGGCAGTTAAATGCAGAGACACGCAGGCACTTTGATTACCATGCATGTTAAAAATGTCAGCTCAAAATTATTTACCCACTAACACTACAACAGCCTTTAAGCTAGTGTCATAGCTTGGTATATTCCATGCAAAATTTAAATAATTTGGAATGCATGACAAGGAACTGCTGATTAATGCACTGCTAAAAAGTTAAGCTGCAGGAGCACAGAATGTTGGTACGTATACAATTCAAACTGCTCCTGACATAAAAATATGCTCTTTCTGCTGTCGTAAACTTTGAGCAGGAGAACAATCGCTGGCAGTAACTTTCTACTTGTTGGTCTTCTGTGATTTGTTCTTCATACACTGTACATGACCGTTGGGCACTAGATCTCTTGTTACTGCTTGAAGTTAGAAAAATACAGATCAATGTTAAAACCATGCTACATAAAGAGCGTACAGTTGTAAATGTGTGATCATATTTACAGATGTCGTATTTTCAGAAGCCGATGACAAGTCTAAATGCATATAGAAACAGTGAAGACAGAAAATATATTTTATTATGATACAAGACCAAAAAGTACAATGTGATATATGAAGGCACGAAACTTCTGCCAGGCAGAATGAGCCAATAAAGTTTCTTCTATTTCAAATTTCTCCTAGGTGCGAGAAGCACACCACAAATAGGTTCACTAAGAAACACAAGTCACAATGCATTACAACTCAGCGGCTAATGTTCATAACTTTAGGCTTGTCTAACATAACATGCTCACCATACCGTGTGTAGGAGCAAATGGGCAGTCTAAAAGGCACAAAGGACTTGTGGATTATGAGTGTGCTTGTTGCTAATTTCTATTATTCCAAACGAAGAAAATCTTTCAAAAATGCACTTCACCAGGGAAAATGTTCATACGTAACAAACACAACGGGCTCCAACAAGTGCCACCAACACTCACCATTATTGTTGGTACCAGTGTTTTGCCGGATGGACATGCAGCGTCCTACACAGAACACCAAAGGAGCGCTCCATGACTTGGCTTGCATGTGTGCTAGCTGTATCGCACTGTTGCTGAACTAGGCTAGCCACAGACAGAGAGATGAGGAGGCATGGATTCTAAACACACTGAACGTCACCTTTAGAGATTAACAATGCATAATTAGGTGAGACACAGTTTGTAGAAAAAAATATATCACTATGCAATCGTGGTGAACACGTTCGGCTGAAACACAACATGCCACAGCACTGAGAGAGAAAAAGTTATATCCAGTAAAAGATGCAGTTACTGGCCCTGTTTTCTGAGGCTTGATCAATAGGTATTTCTCCTTGCAAGTTGTGAACAACCAGGCGATTTTCACCCCCTTGCTATTTCCGTCCCGAGCCCTCGATCCATAGAGTGAGTAATAAGCCCGAGAGCTCAACAAGGAATCAACGTATTTGTGCTCGTTCAAAAGCACAAGCTTTTGAGCCTCAGATGATTGAAAATTTATTCATAAGCTGCAGGCTTTCATCTTTCAACATTCTCATTTATCTCGCAATTTAGTTTTATTAATGCTGAATAAGAATGATGTGCGAGAACACAGGTATCCACTGCAATCAACCATGCCTGGGTTTTCAATTTGTGCGCAGTAAGTGGTGTTCACTTATTCGTATGTATAAAGAAAATCTAACCTTGCAGCTAGCCGTTAGGCAGCTTTGTGCCCTCGAAGCTCCTAAGCAGATCGCAGTCCTTCCAGATGAGGCTACCATGCATGCTTCCAGGCCACAACCAGGTCCGCTGAATGATAGTGTGGGTAACCGATGATACACAGGACCTTAACAAACCTATCTCTGGAATCTGTGAAGAGCCAAAAACGAGATGTTTAAAAACAATCATTAAAATCACTCACATCTAATACTTCTTTGACAAAGCTATCACTATGTCGAAGTGACCAAAATCTGCTATATTCAGTTTGAAATAAATTGAAGCCTTATATAAAATTTGCGTACCACAATATATATGTCCTAGTGAAGTATAGTGCTACCGCAGCGGTAATTGTCTAGAGAACTAATTTTCCAAAATAACATAAATTCCGTAAGTGCAACCTGGCTCCTGGAAAATAAATTCACATTAACTTTCCAACTATCAAACGTGGTAAATCGACAGGCCGAACCTAATAATCAAACAAGAGTTCACTTCTATCAAATCACAAAATTTTCTTATGTATTTGCTCCATAATATATGTATGTATACAACAGTAGTAGTAAATGTTTCATGCTTCAACTTACCATAGGAAAACATTACATCTGATGGGCTTGAAAACTTGCACACGTTATAGTACTGCGTGAACAGCAACACGTATGGTTCTGCAAGGTCAACTCATTGATGGCAGCATTTATTAGCCTACGGTGTCATGAGGAACCAAGTGGGCTCTAGGGCCAACAGGCAAATGACATCGGCAGACTGGAAACTGCCGATGACAGCAACGAAGGGCTGGCCAGGCGTGCACGTCCATTTATATAGTGTAAGAACTTTCCATTAGAGGCTGTTGTCAAGGCTCTAGCGCTGTGCAAAACAATGGCCAGATGAACTCGGAAATTTGTAGTTAGCCGGTATAGGCCTACAACTTCATCCAAAGCAAGACAACGGTGAAATCTTTGCTCTGTCCGGGGACTGGAGGGAAGCTTGACGTTCACGGGCTCTCGCTGCCACATAGAACTTTCAAATTCTTACTGAAGAACTGTCTTGGCGCGCTGCCAAAGTAACGCAATCCACAGCAGAATGTAGCAGCTTGCCGCTTTGGTTCATCACGTCACAGCGCTAGGACTATGGTTACACAAAAACTAGAAGTAAGGAGTTAACAAACAAAAGCGCCAGGCTCCACCACCGCAACTTCGCAGGGCAAAACAGTTGTCAACGCTGTCTTTCAATTTTCGGTCACACGAGCACAGCTCTTTCACAAGTCATGGAAACGTCAACACAGCACCACTGTTTACAACAAACATCGTTTCACTACCGAACACTAGATTGCTCACAAGAAAATAGAAGCGTAAGGGCTAACCAGTGGCGAAGCAAGAACCGAACACAGCGCGTAGTTCCCACGTTTCCGTACGTTCTTGGGGTCAGACAAGTAACGCGCCTAAATGCTGTCAATCCAAAATGTCGCACAGCACCCAACAGAGAGACTGGAAAGTCGAGCGAACGAACAATTATTTGCACACAAACACACATTGCAGGCTTCACGAGTGCTTGTTGCCGTCGATACACCGGCGCCGCTCCCCGCTTGATAAGCACACCGGCGCACAGGCTTCGCTGCGCCATCAGTTTCTGAACAGTGAAGAAAATGCTTGATTTGTTTGTAGTTCAATGCGTAATGACGCACACCCCTAATACGCTTTGGTTTACAAAGTACGCGCCGTTCCAGATCGTCCCAAAGTGTATCGACAGCTTTATTTCAGAAATGGCACCCATTGAACGTTTAGATCCAATGGAAGTACACCAGAGCACAAGCTTTACGAACCCCTCACTAAAAAGTTCCTCTCGTTTTTATTTCTAATTGCGTGCAAGGAATGTGTCCCATTAACCTCTTTGGTGGTAATTTCCACCAATGAGGCAAGCATCCCGAGTCGTACTTGTAATGGAATGAGATGAGGCGCAACACAACAACATAACAAATAAGGATGATCCTACGCCGTGCCACATTCGAATGCACCGACCATTCACGTAGCACATTGCTTTTCATCCAACCACAATTCTTTACATGCATAGTTTTACGCCATTGACGCAGAATAGGGTTCTTCAAAACTGCGACTTCGAACCTGTTGAACGACGGTGGTTGTCAACACCATCCACTCCATATAAGGGAAACAACACACAAAACTCAAAGTGCCGAAACAAATAAAAACGCACCAGCAGTCATCAGGCAGCCCTCCATGGGCGTGACCTAACTCAAAACCAGCCAGGGCCCCAAAGTATACCGAGGTTTTAAGTAGCCAAAGCGTTCCTAAGAGTGGTCCAGACCATTTTGAGGATTTTCTCTTAGCCACGCAGTTTTTACGCAAACTTTTTCTTCGTGAATCCACTTACGAGCACTTTTCGGTGACGTAAGTAAATATAGCATCTGCATCGCCATCGCTGATATGTTCCTGGGCAGTCACAGCACGCTTTATTGCAGCGGCCGATGTGACAACGATGGTGTCTTACGACAATTTTTTCATTTCGTCAATCGACTTACGCGGCAAAATTTCTCTTGCACAAAAATGTGTTCGTAAGTCAGTTTTGTGAACCTGGCCCCAGATATATTATGCGTGATTCAATTCACAACCAATGTATTGCAGCTACGCTAGGGTCTCGACAAGCAAAGCAAACTTAAACTGAAGAGTTTGCAAAAAAAAAGATAGTCCGCCAAATTAGAAGAGTTGATTCATTTGGAAGGATGCGTGGAGCTAACCAAAAATTGAATATAAAACGAGCAGTCAACCTCCACACATATAGCTCATTGCAGACACTTTTATTTTTTGTATGAATAGCTCTCCAAACTCATTTGATTACTGTCAAACCTATAGTGTCGTCCTATTACAATTCTCAAAAGAAACACATAAGTTTGTTTTGTACGACGTTTTCGCACTATATATTGATGAAATTCATGGCCCACGACGTTTCTAAAACACTGAACATGCAAGAGAGCACCTTCACCTACAAGATGAAACATTATCACTCAAATTTCTGCTCTCTAGCTTTACAGTAACATATGCGACAAACTATTCTCACAATCTATGTTTTTTCATAGTTTAGTCAAGTGAAACAAATTATATTATGCCATATTTTGTTATTTTGCATTGTATTATCAATATGAATGTATGTGTGTTCACGTACTTCTACATGTGTTTTTTAACTTGCAAATGTCAATCAGTTCGAGGCTCTATTCGTGGTGTATAGTGCTTTTTATAAAACCGTCTTTCAAACATTTGTAGGAAGTGTTTTAAAATATTCACTTAGAAAATCACTCTTCAATTAGTATGTAATGTTCATGTTTTAAGTTGTACCTGCATGCTATGCATTTGTAATAATTTCTGCACTACTGCCATGTGTATGAACAGGTCACCATAGCATTTATGAATCAGTTTAGACGTCTTTTAGCCTTGGCGAATTCGGTTTTTTCTGGTAAATAAGAAATTTGAATTCATTTTAAAATCCATCCAAGACACCAGTGTTCGGTACAGCTGCTCGATGACACTTGGATGTTTGGTGCCGTAAACTGCCCAGATAATCTGGCGCAAGAACTCTTCGGCAAAGTCCATACCTGTTCTCGCTTTAGAGAAGGCGACAGCCCCGATTGGGGACTGCTGAGACCTCGTTCCCTTTTTTGCAATAGCGATAAACGTTTTCGCGGGTCAAGCTACTCACATAAAGCAGTCCGACCTAGTGATTTCAGTTCATCAACCCGGAGCTGAATCTTTTCTTACAGACGTCGAGTAAATGGTACGTCTTCCACAGCCTCCGTGCGTTGATATCTTTGTTGCACATTTCGTTGGATTCTTCGAAGTCTTTCGAAATCTATGCCAAATTCTTATATTTCAGAAGAGGATCTGCGAATACACATTTTATTGTAGTGCTTTTGAATATCTCTATGTCAAGGAACCTAATTTCTTGACATCGCTCTTCAATGTGAGACTGAAATATTGCCCACACTATTTGAACGCAATCGCGTATCAGAATGAAACAATCCTTCAGTTTTTACTTAAGCAAGAATGTGTTTACCTTATGCATTTTAATGTGTGAAAACCACTCCGCACCATGAAGTTTAATAAAATTTACTAGAGGGGGCTTTGGCACTGCGATTGTTCAGTGACAGTGGGATGAAGGGTAGTACACAAATTTATCTATATTTCGTACTTGCGAGCAGCGAATTGTACTTGTGGCTTCGTTTACTGTTGCGTTTCAGTTTTGTTTTGAAGAAAAAAAAACGAACCCATTTGAACTTCGTAGCTTGATGTGAAAAGGTAAGCATAAAAAAATAAGGTGGTGAAGCGCAACAGCTGCATCTTTCCTGATTTTTGTTTCGTGAGAAAACAGCTCCAAGGCACACGAACACTCACGGAGCCTAAAGTACGAAGATTAGAAAAATCAATGTACTACCCGTCATTACCATGCTCACTGAAGCGCCGTGCGTTGAAGCTACCGTAGACACATGTGCCAGAGTTCCCTTTATTGTATATTTAGGAAACTCTGTGCTCCGTACGCCTGATGAGGTCTCGCAAGATAGAGACCACGCCAAGACAGTTATTATTCGTTGAACCACTCAGAAACTTTGCGCTGTAGTCCTTTATTAGGAAAAAAAATATTGTCGGATAGGGCACCAAGTTCCTGCATTTAGCAGTGGTGTTTAAACTTCCCCAGAATGAATGATGAAGTTTGAAATCGTTGAGTGTGAGGTAGGGGTGAGGAAATTGACAGAATACCTTGTAGTTTTCTTGTAAAATCGGCTTGACAGGGTTAGCTGGCCCCCACAACCATTACGGTAAGTCTTTTCTTGACTGGTAAATGATGTAATTGTTGTCGTTGGCAGGTTGCACTGGTTCATGAATGTAGTTGAGGTTGCGGCGAATAAACATCAGAACTTTGCTTTTGTGCCCAGTTGTAAGGAACATAATTTATTTAGAACCATAGCGTAAATTCGCTCGTACAATTGGCTCACAGATAACAATATTAGAAAACTTATTGGTGTACACAAAACAACAAAAATCGGCAATTGGTGATCTCAATTTCAGCGCATTTTATTGAACAATCATTGCCTTTCAGACCTCTTCTCTGAAAGTCAGAGGCTGGTGAGCAACGATGTACTCATTTGCAGCGAGTACGGTATTCCTAGCACCCAGTACAAGCAATGGAGTTCTGACTGACGTTGTGTTCTTGTTGCTTCACAAAATGTGACTGGTGTTAACTTTGGTCGGACAAGAGCTATCACTGGTTGTGCTCTGTTTCTCAAGTCCTCTTCTGCAGCAGCTTACTCTAATGAAGGCAGCTTCTGCTGAAGTTCTCTGTGCATATTTTGCGCGTGAATGGCCACCTAACTTTGATGATTACTTCTCTGCCCCATTTCTCTTTTTCAACTTCTGTGTTTTTCGAACTGGAAGCTGTGAGCAGTGGTGTTTTCAATTGAGCTGATTTACGGTTGTTGTTGTCCATCGTGAAGACATCCGACGGTGAGGTCATCTGCGGAGGACTTTTTGTCACGGGTCTCGTTAATTAGGGAGGCGATCGCCGGGCTAATTCTAAGGGCCGAAGCATCGGCCCCCCAAGTCGCACCATGAAAGCGTGGACAATTTAGAAGTGGTTCTGCTTGGCGCGCCAGTGGACGCCGGCTGTGGCCCAAAGAACAAGTCAGAGCCGAGAGTTGATGAACAGAACAAAATTATATTCTCAATAACGGCAGATCAAAACGATGCACAAGTATGCACACTCGACAATAGTCGAATACAATACGTCACCAATCAAACAACGTACTACACAGTACAATCAGCCACACTCGAAACAACGGACACAGACAACAATACACACTACAATGCAGTCGCATGCATCGAACAACCAAGACACTTAAAGACATAAGAGTTAGAAAGCTTATTCAGTCCAAAGTTCATGGAACAAAAGTCTGAATGATACTCTTCCGAGAATCTTTCACTAAAAGTCCAGCGTTGTTGTCGTTCCACTTCCCCAAAGTTCCTGTTCCAGAAAACCTCGCGTCTTCAATTGGCCTCTCTCCAAGCACCAAACTTCTTCGCAGGTAACACGTCGGCTTCCCACACGCAGCTGTTGGCACGCGTCTTCGCTCGCTGGTGGTAGACACACACTCTTGCCTGTAGCACGAGTCTTCACCCCTCAGGTGGAATTCTTCTTCTTCTCCTTCTTTGTCACGGAAGACAAAAGGCTTCGCCCACAAGGCGGAACATCCTACGCACTCTGGCGTGAAATTACTTCTCCTGCTTTGTCACTGAGGACAAAACCTTCGCCGACGACACGGTGGAACACCCTACACACTCTGGCGCATACTTTCTTCTTCTCATGCTTTGTCACTTAGAACAAAACCTTCGCCGACTACACGGCGGAACACCCTACGCACCCTGGCACCTACTTTCTTCTTCTCGTGATCTCCTATCTCTGCTGCTCGGTTAGATACCTTCCGCACGAGATTCCAGAAAATTCTCATCATTTCGTCGGCGCGATACGCAGTGAAGGCTGGGGAAAGCACGAGACGGTTCGAGGGCCGTTCTCGACAGATGACCCAGCCCTGCTTCACCACGCCGCTTTCCATCAAGAACTTCCCAGGGCTTGCTCGGCCGCCGATGTGAGGAGGTTCGTCGGCGAACCTGTGCTTCCGAGAGGGGAGGGACGGCGCAATCGGGGAGCCTTTGAATGTTTGTTTTCTTCTTTATCGTTGATCTCGAGGCGTCTCTCTGGCGCTTCGTCGCGAGAATAAGGCGGTGCGCCCTTCTTTGAGTGCTCGTTTTGTGACACTTTCTCAGTTGTTTCTTCGTGGGTACAACTGTCTTGTACTATAAATTTATAGGAGACTGTGACGCTTTCTTGTCTGCAATCTTCCCCGCTTGACTTTATGTTGGGCTGAATACTGAGATAGACGCAAATAATGATAAAAAGGCAATTTGCAACGGAAGCTACTAGCCTCCAAACTTCAAACCATTAGCACAAGACTATTAAAAAGCGTTTTGTTACGCATTTCACTCTCGCACTGACGTCAAATGCCGCTTTCAATCACAGCGCGCCTCTTACAGAGACCTACGGAATGGCCCACCTTGTAGTGGATCGCTGTGCAGCGTTCTTAGCGCCATTTTGCGATTGTTTTGACACTTTGATATTTTAGGATGGAATGTTCTTTGTATGTGAGCAAGCATAAGAAGTAGTTTATTGTATTTCAGTGCTGAAGAGTGGGTGGAGAGAGGGCTATCTTGGACGGTATGAATATTACGTGTCATTTGCTGCGTCAAATCAGTCAAAATTCACGGCCAACGTCATCTCTCCCACGTGAAGCGCTACTACCTATAACGAAAATTGCTGTGGTTTGCCAATCCAATGCAAAAACAGTGTGGTTTATATGTGAAAATTACATTATAACAGCTTTGTTTTTCGTGCTGGGATTTACAGACCGTTATCGGTGCTTTTCGCAGTTAAAAAAAGCAATGAAAACATTACGCCTAACTTCTGTCGTAAGGTCCCTTCAGGAATATGCGAACAGTCTTCTGGAAGAAGCCCTGTGAGCGCTCTCACAGTTAGTACGCCTCTGTGTGGTATCACTACAGTTGTCTTTCAACGGTGGTTCTGCGCACCGGGAGAACGCTGCAAAGCTGCTGCAAATGCATCGTACATGACCGATCTTCGAACAGTTGAAGCATTGCACAGGTGCAGAAATGAATGGTCGAACTTGGTGACGAAAATGGCAAACCTTCATGTAGGCACGCAACCAGTCGGCTCTGAACTTTAATCTCACACAGCGTGTGTTGTCAAGGTGGTCGCTGTTGACAATGATGCTGTGTTGACTCACTGGTTTCAGGAGTACTGGAAGGCTTGCGTTAGAGATTTTAGTGTCCACAGTAAATAACCTCCGCGATGGTCACAAGATTGGCTGGTATGATGGGCCTGTTAGCGACGTTTTCCAGTTGTGTTACTTAACTCAGTGCCTTCAGGCCCAGGACATCAAGAAAAATGATGTTCATTCGTGTACTTAGCCATACTTTTTATTCTTATTCGGCACAGTCTTTTCAAGATAGTACTAGAGCGCTGGCCATTTCAGAAAACTCAGACTGTCGTTAGCGTTCGTCGGCACGATCAGGATAAAATGGGGCCACAACTGGGGTACCATTTTCAAGATAGCTGTACTTAGCACCAACAATGCGTTTATGATCAATCATTTGGTCTTTCAGAACACGACATGTTAAAAGTCGTCCTACAGGGACTCGTCGCCAGTTGCGGGTTGCAGCTCTTTGTAATCACTTCTGCTGGATGTGTTTCCTCGCTTGCTCGATCTAGTGGCCGCAGCCAAAGAATAACCCGATGTCACCTGCTGATGTTGTACATCCATAACCGCAAATTACGGGGCAATGAGCCCTTCAAATGCTGGGAAAAGTCCAGAAAAGCACTGAGCTTGCTTGCTTGTTTCTGTGTTGTGGCTCCTAACGTAATAATAGGGATTAGCGAAAAACCCGGCTGGTATTGCAAGTGAGATGTTAAGGACTACGCAAGGTAAAAAAGAAAGTTGTTTGCTTTGTTAGTTTTCGCAGAGTATAGTAACTTATACACATGAGAAATAAAGAACAAAAAATCACAAGTGGAATTTTGAAACGACCTATAAATTTTCACTATAATTGATTGTTTAGCAGGTATTCATATTGCAGTTTAATATTGAAATGCTAATTTATGCTGGGTTTGAAAAGAGATCTGGTCAATGACTCAGCAAAGTCATATCCATGAGCCACATAGTAATTGACACAGTACATCGCAGATGTGTTTGTAGCTAACTTCTAATAAAGCAGCCCCCAAAGGACAGAGTATTCGGAGTTCTAAGTGAAATTTCTAGTATTTCTGTAAAATGTTGAAACATGCGTCCTTTGATTTTCTATATGGCGACATATTAGTAGAAATTATTTGATAATTTCAGGTTCGTTACAGCTAGAGCACAAAAAAAATGGCACAAGATCAGACCTGTTTAGGTAGAAATTAAGCGGTTGTAAATAGCAACGTAATTTTATTACAGAGACTTACATTTGCGCGTGGCCCTCCATTCATTATTTCATGTGAAGTGCAAGTGGGCAAATTCTGAATTTGGTACAGTAATGTTCGTTGAAGTCTTAGGATTGAAAAGTTTTCTGGCCCTCGCTGCTCCGCCATAAGCTCTGAGAGGCATTATTAGCACATTCAAACCATCAAGCGATACTCGTGCGAGTGAATCAGTCATGTCAATATTAAGTATACCGTGGTGACTTAGCGCTCATACCAATCACACTATTCGAGTTCTCATATATATTCGAAGATATATATGTTTTAGTATGGCTGACTCGGACGAAGATGCTAAGAATAAACGCACGGATAACAAAGCAGTCGCTATAGCAGCTGTCGAATTGCTTGAAGTTTTCGAAGAGCTATAATAATAGCCGTTAATACTTCATCAAGCATTGGTGTATAACTTCAGAGGCCTATCAAAATTGACTAAGATACTGAGTGAGTGAAAATTCCCACAACTGCTTTTTTGCCATTTATAAATGCATTCATAGCCATTACAGTACTAGTTTCCAAATGATACATGCTTTTTAATAAGCATAATCATTGCCTTTAAAGTGTAATTGTAGGAGCGTGGTAAGATTTGATTGCGTGGCAGTTTTTGATTTACTTTCATTTACGAGTGCTTTAACCTAGAGTGGCATGTCAGCCGTGACGCTGCATTTACTTGGGCTTGTAGTGTTGCTTTCAGGACACTCAGTGCAAAAGTGTTGGACCGAATTTGCCGTGACCACGCAGACAGTGTGGCGCCCGCATGGCATACCGCGTATAGCAATGGCACCTAAGACTGCCGAGTGTTTGGAGTTCTGATTAACTCAGAAAAAAGAAGCCAATCTTTACGTGGGCACCAAAAGGGGTGAGTAGAAGCGCCATTGTGACAGCCACCTTGTTGCCTCACGGCACTGGCAGCCAACGCATCAATGGGCCTCTTCCGAGACTCAGTGTGGCGTGGTCACTCCTTACTTCGGTTTGGCTGTGGCAGAATCAAAGTGAGGCGCCGCCGAGTCTGGCGACGTGCGTGACGAAAGCGTGATGATCGCCACAAACGTTTTGTCCCGGTGCGGTGGCATACCTCTCAGAAGCGGACGGGCTTGCGACACGTACAAGCTGCAACCTTGATGCGTCTTGTTACATCGGCTTGTCTTCAACTGTTTTCGTGTTTATACACAAGGACACAAGCGCATTATTGCCCCGTCGACAAGTTGTTGACGTGTTTTCAGAAAAGCCGTTCTTATGATCGCTTTTTTAAGTGATTATAAAAAAGAAAACAGAGAAAAGTGAACACCGTAACTCCCTGTGTTATAGTGCGCCAGCTCAACAGTGGCTCACAAAAGATAGGTAAGGAGGGAATAAAAGGGTAGGGAGGAATAAAAGTGATAGGAATAGAGATAAAGTCACCCACATACAGAAGTAAATATAAGATGGTGAAAAATGGGGACACGATCGAGGGAGTCCAAGGACGGGACACCACTCAGCGAGAGCTTAACCTGGCAGGAAACGGTGGAGGGCGAGCCAGTCGGCCAGAGCTGCGCTGTCGTCGGAAATCGCGGTGGCACAATCGATCAGCGCGTAATCCAGTGAGCAAGTCTATGGCCTCAAACCCCAGTATGTGTAGCTCTAAGTCTAGATCACTGTCTACCGCTGAGCTGGTCTTTGCCTCTAAGACTTTTTGTTCTTTGTTTTACTCAAATTTTGGCTGTTGTGTTTTTTTTTGGGGGGGGGGAGAAGGCGTGAGTCCTCACGTACACGAAGTTCGCATCCTTGGGCGGGTTTTGATTGACCAAGTGTACAGTGCTGTTAGAGGACAAACAGGCGACGATTCACCGCCTTAGGTGTAAGGGCGGGTCACCGAGGGAAGAAGAAAAAGCCGCAGAGGTACGCCATGCGTTCTGAACCGGGCTTGAGGAGTTTCGCAGTGTCGGCTGTGCCGAATCCCGTATGTTTGCCCTACAAAACACAGTTGATTTCCAAAGTGTTTTCGTTTTTGGTAACTTTGATGTCTGTTCTTATGTATATTTCATACAGGCTGTAAATACAAGTTTTTCTCAGCCTACCGGAACTTCTCCAGCGTTTCTACTTCCTCTTCAAGCGACCAGCAAGTCAAGCGCGCTATTTGCATAGCGGCGGTACGTTTCTGCTCCCACTTTGCAATATTACCTCTGGTAGTGCGTCTCCAGACCCGAGTGGTGAGAGTTGATTTTTACAACATCGCAAACAACCTGACTTCCGCTGTAAATGTTTAGCTTTTCTTGGAAAGATTCAATCAAGTCTCATTTGAAAATTGCCGATGGGTTTGTCTGACGGACAGTTTTCGAATAAATTATTACATAAGCATTCAGTAGGATTTGAATTAACAACATTTCAGGCTTAGAAATATGGGACCAATGCTATTTGAAAGAAATACTGTGTTCGGAAAAAGATAGGAACTGTTGCCTTATTCATGTGGGTTTAGAAGATTCTAAATAGGTGTTGACTGTTAAGAGTGGGCAAAAGTGAGCGAACTGTGTTCCACAAAGAATCGCTCCGTTTTCCTCATGCAATTGCCCCAAGAACTCAGCTATGAATTTTTGTCTGCTTTTGTAGCATCTTGTGATTTGCCTTGATACATGCTAGATTGAAATTTTGTATAGTCCGAATATTAGGGCCAATGGTTCGGTCAATGTAGTTTGATAGAAAGGCAGCCTACGATCCTAAATATGTAGCTCATTGCAAATTCAAGGTGAAGAAATCTGACATAACATTTTCACTTCACTTAAGTGCTATACGTGAAGCGAAAAAAAAGTGTGCACACAAGGTTTGTGTGTAGGTTATGTGCACACAAACCTTGTTTGTACGCACTGAAAATTTTCAATTGTAAAGTTCATGTGTTCGCTATTGCAAGATGTTAGATATTCACTTCTATCATAGGTTTGTGCCTTAGATTTTCCTTTTGTTTTTTTCCTATTGGAAAACTCAACCTTGCAAGGCCGCTTATGAATACGCCCTAGAGAGCCTTGGTAGCGAACAAATAAATATCAGAACACTCCGCGCTTGGCTTGTGATTTAAAATGCAGATACTTTATGCTGTGTCAGAATACTTCTCTATGACACAAAATCTTAGTGCACAATTTGATTAATTTCAACATTGTAGATCAGTGAAGTTGGCCATCACTTTCAATAAGTAAAATGTGTCGTGGACTTCTGATATAAAGTAACGTAAGTGGCCAGCAGATGAAAAGGCACTATCGTGTTTATAACATTTCGGAAAACATAAATACTTCTTAGAGCGAATTGGTTTATTGCTCATTGTGTATAGATACAACCGATGCTTTTCTCAAACCAGCATTACCGAATGTAGCATGGGTAAGATTGATAAAACATTGTGCATCTAAGATGGCTTTATCTGATTCCGAATCTGAGGTAGAATGAGTTTGGCTCAATAGGACTTTTTAATGCTATGTGCTTGCACTATCTTTATTCGAACGGGTTTTCAAGGCGTCACTTTACAAAATCTAGTTGTGTCGATCCACAATAAATATCTCGAAGAGTCAACACGAGACAATTTACCAGCTTCATTTTCTTCGTTAAAGCCAACCTTACGAAAAACAATTGTGCAAGATTTAGCCAACAACTGCATAGGAGACTTCGTTTGCATTATTTTATCTGTATTAGAGAAACTGTCATCGATTTGAAGGTATTGATATTCATAATCAGGTTTATGAGTGTCCTACTAGGCACACAGCACCCATAAGCTCTATTGAGCGCTGTATGCTAGCTGCAATTGCAACTTTACTTCAATTACAACATTGAAGCTTCTTTATAAAACTCTTTCAATTTTTGTGGTATGGCAGCTACCAATCGATCGCTAAAACTTACGGTGTTTAAATGATAACATTGCATGCAACAAGTAGATGCTGAGTTTTTGCAAAACTTATTAGGCTGCAGGTATTAAGTGTTTCTTCATTTTTATTACAAAGCCTTATACAAGAAGACATGCATCGGTGGTCGCTAAATGAAAGTTTATATATTAAATAAACGTAAGCATGAACTAAAGCGCAACAAGCATGAAGTTTAAGCATAACTTCTACTCGTGTGCACGAGACAATGCACTTTAGCTCGATTGAGTGAACTTCATTGCTTCATCGTGCAGTATTTATTCATATAATTCAATAAAATTGAAATGCACTCACCATTTACTGGTGGCTCGAAGGCTACAACTATGCACGCTTTTCTTGCAAGAAGAACATTGTACTCTTTTTTGAGGTCAAACGGTGGGTCTTTCTCTGTGGTTGGAAAGTTTGCTGCGAGAATTGCGACAAAAAGCACCTTCATTACTTTAAAATGAGTTTCGAAAGAACAAAATAATAATTTTTATGATCAATATTATCAGGACAAACAATAATATTAATAAACATAAAATAAAATATCAGATGTTCACTACGCTACAGCTCAACAAATCATTTGAGAAAATCACTGCTGGCATAGAATAGACATATTGTGTGCCGATGGTGATTTTCAACAATTACAACTAACAGTCTTTTGTGCCACAAAACAAACTTAGTCTCTAGTTCGAATCTTTGAATACTCGACGTGGCATTATCTTATCGACACAGTTTTACAAATTCATTCATTCATCTCGAACAATTGCCTGCTTGAAACCACCCTACTCTACATCACACAGGCTTGCTATTCAATATAGTTTTTCGCTCATTTACGAATAAAGATGTGCATTCAATAGCTAGGCCCTTCCATGTGGCGTCCATTGTTGTAACTCCATGTCAGATCGCATAGCATGTCTTTAAAACAACAATGCGTTTTTACAGATTCACCAGCCATCTGGCCAAAAAAAGAGCAAACAAATCTGCCAGTATAGAAGTAAACCATCTGTGTTTTAATAATCTTTTTTTTAATTCACCATCCCAGAACACCGTTGTGTCGCTGTTTTGTTTTTTTTCTTCGTTTTTTTGTGAATCAGAAAATTGTATAAAATATCAAGCTTGTTTGACTACATTAAAATGTACATCATACCTCTCATGGTTATTTCCCTGTTATATTATATGTTTTACTTTTGCTGCTGTAGTGATTTCGTTTTACCAGTGCTGCCTGTCACAAACGAGCGCTCAGAAAAGCACACGCCACTAACTTCTGGCAATGGTGACGATACCAGGCGCCAGAGAGAATTGTTAAGGTCAACGCTTAAGACAAAAAAACAAGCATGTAAACACTCTCTGGGCTGGCCGTTTCTCCCCCTCGGTAGCGTAGTTTTGCCGGCCGATGTCCTCACATCAGTCGCCAGTAAACCCTTGAAAAAATTTTGAAAGGAAGTGGTGTGGCGATGCAGAGTTGCGTAACGTGTCGCAGACGGCTCTCGAAACGTCTCGCCCTTTCCCCAACCATGGTTGTGCGTCGGGTCGACGAAACAATGAGAGTTTTCAGGAATCTACCATGAAAGGTATTTATGCGAGCAGCAGGAATGAAAATCAGGAGAAGAATACAGTTTACGCCATCGTGCGTAAGGAGGAGATGAAGCCAGTTTACGCCAGTATGCGTAGGTCGGAGACGAAGACAGTTTACACCAGTCTGCATAGGCCGGAGATGAACAAAGTTTTGCGCATGTGTGCACACGCGTTTTACACCTAGTTTGGGTGAAGGCTTTTGTGGTCAGTGACAAAGAAGGTAATGAAGATGGTTTTCGCCTGAAGGATGAAGGCTGGGTATACCGGCAGAAGATTAGTGTGAGTCTACTGCAAGAGAGCGAACACGCACTCTACAATCGCAACGGGTGAGAAGCCTACGTGTTTCCGGCAAAGAAGTTTGGTGCTTGAAAGGCGGATATGTGAAGATGAGCGTTCCTGTACGAGAAACTTTGGGGGCAGTGGATCGACCACAGTACTGGACTTTGAGTGAGTCTTTCGTAGGAAAGAAACAGTCAATTTTGATATAAAAAATTTGAACTGAATAAGTGGCTTGGTTATTTGATGCATGTAATTGCACTGTAGCGCGTATTGTTGTTTGTGTCAGTTGTTTTGAGTGTATCTCATTTTACTGTGTAGTTCATGGTTAGATTGGTAAAATATTGTACTGAATTATTGCGAGTGGCATACCTGTGTATTGTTTGACCTGCCATATTCGAGAATATAACTTTGTTTTGTTTATCAACTCTCAGCTCAGACTCGTGCTTTGTACCGCAGCCGGTGTCTGGTGGCGCGCCAAACGGGACCCCTTCTCGATTGTCCGTGTTTTCGTGGTGTAGTTTGGCGGGCCAGTTCTTCGGCCCTTGTAATTAGCCCGGCGATAGCCTCCCTGACTAACGGGACCTGTAACAATCATTCTGACGGCCGCGACAGGATCTTTTTGGTGTACAGAGTGCCCAAAGTAGTGAGAAAGAGCCTCGAGTTTTTGACAGTGCTATCGGAACGATTTTCGTATGCTTCTTAGTTTTCTCGTTAACGAGTGTGCAGAGAGTGTTTCGATAGACTGAGTTAGGCAGATATCTTGTGCACGCGCCTAGAATTTTATTTAAGAGGCACCATGAATCTGGAGAAGTTAGTAGCTCATGGTAAGAAGATGGGTCTTTCTGGCGCCGAACTATAGAAATCGGTGAGCGAGAAGGAGAAAGAGGCGGTGGGGAGAGAATGTTTGGCAGCTGAGAGGGCCAAGAAAGAAAAAGCAGCTCAGTTGGAGAGAGACAGGCTGGAAGCTGAGAGGGCGAAAGAAGAAAGAGAAGCGGAGGTGGCTGAAAGGAATCGGCAGCAGCCGCACAAGATGGAACTCGAGCGGCTCCGTTTGCAACAGCGAAGTGAAATTCCAGTCCAGGCTGGAGTAGAAAGCAGCGAACGGGAAGATCATTGCTTTTGCTTGAACCCAAGCAAGCAGCTCGTAGCATTTGACGAAAGGAAAGACTACCTTGACGCGTACCTTCACAGATTTGAGACAATTGCAAGGAGCCAGAATTGACCGGAACATCAATTGGCAACTGCTTTCAATACTTTATTGAGTGGCGGAGCACGCAGCGTGTAAGGGAGAATGACGCCGACCGATGCAGCCAACTCCACAAAGGTGAAAGCTGCTTTACTGAAGTGATTTAGAGTTACTGTCAAAGATTTCCGAAACAGATTTTGCACAGGAAAACCAGCTGATGGCGAGAAGGCTACACAGTACACCGCTCGACTGCACCACTATTTTGACGAATGAATGAAACTTTCAGGCACTCGCAGGAGTATGACGAGCTTAGAGAGCTCCTTATTAGAGAAGAATTTCACTCTAGTTGTGACCCGAGCTGATCGCTGTACTTTATTTATTTATTTACCTTAAGGGCCTCTAGCGCATTACATAAGGGGGTTTTATACAGTAATCAGTGACAACAGCAATTTTTTAACAAGAAAAGAAGACAAGAAAACAAGAAAACATGCGCAGGCTACACAGTCCGTCAACCAAGATAAGCAAGAAATAACACAGCAAGGTTTTCACAAGCGAGCACGTTCAAAAAGCTGCACGACACGCTATACAGCAATGCCTAAGATTGTCCAACAGATTCAAGGAACGCAAATATTGCAGACTGGAAAGATGATTGGTGTGTATGCGTTACAATGCTGGCAGGCAGAGCGTTCCACTCGGTTATTGCTAAGAGAAGGGGTGAGTATTGGTGTTTTTTCGTGCGAGAAAATATAGGTTTAGTTTTATGATCATGATCAACGCGTGCGGAAATGTACAAAGTCGGGTGAATGAACGTATGGTGGAACGGCGAATCACTGTGATATAATTTGTGGAAGAAAGATAAGTGGAAATGTTTCCTGCGCATGGCAAGAGGGGAAGATTTATTTTTTTTATGAATTACACACTTTCATAGCGAGATTATTATGAAAAAATAAATCGTGCGAATTTGTTTTGGACAGTTTCGAGCATATCAGTAAGGGTTGCTGTGTGGGGGTGCCATAATACGGAAGCATATTCTAGGGTTGGCTGGATAACAGAATTGTATGCGTGAAGTATGGTGTCTTTGTTTGCAAGTTTCAGGCGCAAGTTTCAGGCGGCGCTTAAGAAGACCAAGTTTCTGTAGTGCTTTCGCGGTAATGTATTCTACGTGGCTAGTGCATGTTTTATCAAAGTGCAATAAAATACCTAGATATTTGATAGATGGAACTGTCTGAATTACCAAGTTGTTTATTACATACTCATTGGGCGAAGGATGTGCAACGGATGCAAAGCGTACGTTTTTGGTTTTGTCTACATTTATTTCCATTTGCCGTAAATGGCACCATTCTGATAATTTTGTCAAGTCGGACTGCAAGATGTTTATGTCGTTTGGCTCTGTGATTTTCCTATCATTTACGCAATCATCTGCAAAGAGGCGCAGTGAAGAGTTAATATCGGATCCGATATCATTATTATAGACTAAAATAACAGAGGGCCTAGTACGGATCCCTGGGATACCCCGGATTTGACTGGTCTGGTAGGAGAGATAACGTTAAGTTTATCTGACTGGACCCTGTTAGTAAAAGCACTTACCCACTGGGTTGTTTTATCGCCTAGCTGTAGATTACAGATTTTAGTCATCAACCTTTTGTGTTGCACGCGGTCAAACGCTTTAGCGAAATCTATAAACGTTGCGCCAGTGTGGCGGGAGTTATTCAGAGAATCGTTAAGGTCAGTTACCAATTCGAACAGCTGAGTTTCGCACGAGCGGTTATTGCGGAAACCATGTTGGTTATCTATTAGCATGTTATTTTTATTGAGGTGAGATGCGATGTGCGTAAACAGACTATGCTCGAGTATTTTGCACGGATTAGAAGTAAGAGAGATTGGCCGGTAATAATTAGCACAAGATTTTAACCCAGATTTGAATATAGGTACAACTAATGCTGACTTCCAATCATCTGGAAAGCAACCTGTGTTCTGTGACTGTTGAAATATTAGCTTCAATAGGTACAATGATTTTTAAGCGGTTAATTTCAGAAGTATGGAGCTAATGCCATCAGGCCCTGAGCTCGTCTTGTACTCAAGTCGTTCAATGGCACGTGCTACGCCATTTTCGGTGATTTCTACTGGGAGACAGATATGAATGACGGTCTCTGGTAGGTCGAGGGAATATAACGGACGCTCATTTGAAAATATTGATACAAACTGATCGCTGAATATTTTCGCAGTTTTCTCAGCTGACGGAGAAGCGCCATGCTCACCGTCTGGCAAGGTCGGAGAATCGGTGTTTTAGGGTTTACCACTTGCCAGAAATTTTTAGAGTCACTCTTGAGGAGTTTAGGCAGTGTGCAATTGAAAAATTTATGTTTGGCTTCTTTAATGATGGCTTCGGTTTTTCTTGATACATTCCTATAGTTATCCGGGTCTACTTGAAAGTGAAGAGAGCTAAGTCACTTGGAGACATACTTGAATTGGCTGCCCAATTCTTGGAACACACGGTGGCACAAACATGACCTAGGTTAAAAAGGGATTGAAGCAGAGAATAGAATTGTCGGTTTCATTAGGGATGAAGCACGGGCCATTCGCGTGGCAAGCAGATGTCCTGGAACAAAGCCTTGATGTTACTGCAGCTGCTTCGCTAGTGTAACCAGTCTTCATAAAGGGACACTGAAGCCAACTATTAAGTCGACATTGATGATGGTCCGAAAATCTCGTAGCGTAACTTTCTTGCCAAACCAGGGCCTATTCTGAAATAAAATCACGTTTTAGCGCTTCCGCATTGGATTAGCGCACTTAAAATTACACGCCTCAAAAAGAGGACTCACCGGATCGTTTCACGTCCCTGTTGCTGTGAACAATGTTGCCCGGCTTTACTGCGCTAGAAGGAGCAGACCGAGAGCAGTGGGAGCCACAGCAGGAACAACGGTCATTGATCAATTTCCCACCATGGAAATGCAGATTGGAAACGCTTTGTTTCAAAGGCGCCCCGCTAGATGGCCCCACCTTTTCCATGTAACCACGCACAAATTTCATTTTTTAACCACTCGCGCCACTCCCCATAGTAACGTCTGGCACTCATTTTTTCCATGAATCTAACAGAAACGAACAAGCGCCATTTTATTGCGTCTTTTGCTACACGGAAGGTTCTTCATTTAGTGAAGTTAGATCGCTCACTAGTGAATAAGTATAGGCGGGTTATCTGATCTCATCGGAATCATGTGTTCTTGTGCATTTACCCTAATTTCTTGGTAAGCAGCGCACTGTTGATGATAATATTGTCGTTTGAGATGCGATACATTGAGCTTTAACTCCGACGTAAATTGTTATTTTACTTTAGTGTCCCTAAAATAAAAGCGTTTTGTTCGACTGGTCTCACGACGAAAACGAGGCCATTCGGCGATTTGTAGGCCTGATTGGTAGGTTATAAAACTACGTCGGAAAAGGCCGAGATAGTGCAGCCATCACCGCCAAAACACACAAACAGATCCAAAAATGAACAACTATATCAATCTAACGGAAAACATATCGTGCTTCTCCAGAGGCGTTGATCAAGCAAACAGCAAACGCTGGATAATGTTCTGCCATCTGTGAGGCATTGTGAGACCCTTTATGACCTCTGAAATTATTCGGCTGCGGCGTGTATCTTAGAGGCCAAGCAATTATCGCTTTAGATCAAAAACTTGTATGCACCATTCGCGCGCGCGCGCGCGTGTAAGTGTGTCTGTGTGTGTGGGACATTTTTCAGGCATTTCGATAAACGTGTCTCGACTACACCAGAGCGCCGTTCTAGCAGAGGGAAGCGGCCACACTGCACAGTCACTGCATAAAATTGATTCGTCGTGTTTGTGCACACGTGCAATTGTGTGTGTGTGTGCGTGTAACAAAACACATTATAAGTAGGCATTTAGCGGTTGAAAAGCGCACTAGGTGCCAAATTTTCTTTTTGCGTTGAACTCTTAAAGTCGCAGCTTAAGGGTCCCCCAATTTGTAATAACACTTTGTCGTGTTATCCGCATCCCCCTTACGTCATGTCAGTCACTCACCTACTCTCTGGGCCAGTAGCCCAGCCGGAACTTCGGATGGCCTCTTTCGTTGGTTCACCGGCCCAAGAAAACAGTAGCCGGAACAACCGCCCGGCACTTGGTCCCTGGGACAGTGACCAAGTAAAACTCGCGCACAACCATGACCACTGATTGACCACGAACCCGACCGTTTGAAAATGCCGAAACCACGCGTCTTCTCCTCGCGACGCGAGCTCTCTTTGTATTATTTATTCCCGCCTCACAGCACATACGCGCAGTCAGAAATGCACTGTACCACCGCAAGAAACTTTCAGTTTCGCTTTCTCTCTCGCGCACCACATAATATCACACCACCCCCTTAATCAACAAAGTTCTTTAAAAACAACTATTCTAGCACAATCGCGTGGGTAAAAATTGACTTGCTACATGTTGAGGTCATTACACAGTGCGTTTTTAGTGTTCTCGTAGACAAAGTAACTGGCCCATAACCTTTTACACATGTCAGTTTTGTAACTACTGTATAAGTGAGCCCATATCAACTAGTTCAAAACTTTGACAGTGGTTTTAAAATCCACATGGCCAGCCGAAGGACACTTAAGGCAAACGACCACATTGTCGTTGCTTGCTGCAAGGACGGACGCCTCGTTTTGTGTGCTGGCGGTCTTCGTAATTTTTGAGCGTGTTTATATGGAAAATCTTGTGCTTTCTCCTATTGAAAATTTTGGGTTGGTTGATGCTGAAATCATTGGTGGATATGTTGGAACGAATACTATATGTGGTGGAGATATTAGTGAATATAGTGGAAACTACAGTGCGCCTAATGGCTGATGATGGCGAGAGTGGGAAAAATGATGGCACATGGTAGTGGTGGTGGCAAGCCAAAGATGTTGACGGTGGAAAATGCCGGCTGATAGCGCCTAGAGTAGAAGAAATGGTGACAGATAATGGTGGTGGTGCCGAGCCAATGGTGTTGAAGGTGGAAAATGCCATCTGAAGGTGGGAATGCGAAACGTGTTTGGTGAGGCTTGGGGAGCAAGGTTGACGAGGGTGGCTTTATGGAAGCTTGTTGAATGTTGGCGACATGATGAAAAATTACATGAAAATATGCGAAATCACTTCTTTGCAGTGTTTCAATTTTGACAGTGCCGAGATATATGCTTACGTCAAAAGAAGCGAACGCGGCTTCCTACGCTTTCAAGCAGGTTCTTTTTTTATTCCGGTGGTGTCAACTGCGCTTTGATTTTTGTGCAGCGTAGAATATGCAGCCGTGAATATTTTTATATTTTGCGCGTGCACCTACATCAGTTTGACATCCACCATGTGCTTCTTTGTTGTTATATTTAGAAGACAAGAGGTGTCACTGTGAACAGTCACATTAAATTTTTTACATCACCACGCAGTTGTCTAGAAATAAATGAGCTCTAGTTCGTAATCACCCCTTTCAATGTTAGAGCAGAACACACTGGTCACTTGATGTCGCCACACTAGAAACGCAAATTGCTTTACCCTTACTTTAAGGTAACAAAGACCGTGCGTGCATAAACTTTCACTTTTGACATGCGTCGAGACGAGTCCCAGGGAATTTTAATTTCACGCAACTTCCATTCACCGACGCCCCTACCGTGTCTCTGCGTCGGAGCGTGCAATATTACAACACAAAGTCAACAAAATGCTTGCAAAAGCATTAACAAGCCTTCATACAGCCGCTGGGCTCCTCCAGTCATCCTTGTTAAAAAGAAGGATGAAACATGGCGCTTTTGCGTCGATTACTGTCACCTCCACAAAATTACAAAAAAGACTTTTATACTTTACCTGGCATCGACGACACCCTCGACTGCCTGTACGTGTTACTTATTTTTCAACTATTGACCTTCTGTCAGGCTACTGGCAAATATCCGTCGACGAGATAATCTCCGAGAAGACTGCATTCATCACTCCTGATGGCCTATATCAGTTTAAGGTGATGCCCATTGGTCTCTGCAATGCACCAGCCACATTTCAAAGATTGATGGACTCATTGCTTCAAGAGTGGAAATGGTCCACCTGCTTGTGTTACCTTGACGATGTTAATGTCTTTTCACCCGCATTCGTCTCACATCTCGATCGTTTGTCAGCTATTCTGGACGTTTCTTGTCCAGACGGACTCCAGCTTAACGTATCCAAGTGCCACTTGGCTCATCATCAAATTTTCGTGCTCGGTCACCTTGTCGATGCCCAAGGCGTGCGTCCAGACCCAGAGAAAATTCACGCAGTCACGACCTTTCCCGTTCGGAGGACCACAAAGGATGTCTGCAATTTTGTGGGGTGGTGCTCATATTTCAGACGCTTTGTTAAGGACTTTGCGACCATTTCACGTGCCCTAACAGACCTCTTGAACAAAGACGCCTCGTTTATCTGGGGCTATGACCAAGCGTCATCGTTTTCCCAACTTACGACACTGCTTACAACGCCACACTGCTTACGACACTGCTTACTTTGATCCATCAGCCCCAACCGAGTTTCACATGGGGGCCAGGGGACCCGGCATAGGAGCTGTGCTATTGCAGCAACAATGGGGACACCACCGTGTTATAGCCTACGCAAGTCGACTGCTAACTCCAGCCAGGCGCAACAATTCCATCACGGAGCACGATTGCCTGCCCTTGTATGGGCAGTCACCAAATTTCATCCACACCTCTACGGGTGCTCATTCCGTGTTGTCACGGATCATCACGCGCTCTGCTGGCTAGCCTCCCTGAAGGACCCCACAGGGCGTCTCGCTTATTGGGCCCTACTCCTTCAAGATTACACGTTCTCTGTAATGTATAAAACAGGGCGATTACATTAGGATGCGGATTATTTATCCCGCTTCCCTGTTGATGAAGCGACCGGTACTGACGCTATCACGGACGTTTTTTCCGTGTCGCAGCTGTTGAACATTGGCGAAGAGCAACGTCGGGATGCTTCTTTACGAGCCATCATTGACAAACTGGGGTCAACGCCTCGCGACCCGTCCCTACGAATGTTTTTGGTGAAAGACGGGATCCCACATCGCCGTAACCTTAATTCCTTCAAATCAGACTAACTTCCTGTCATCCCAGCTGACCTGCTTTCCACTGTCCTGCATCAACTTCATAACGCTTCTATGACGAGCCATTCGGGTGTTTCTCACGCATACGATCGGGTACGATGCCGGTTTTTTTTGGCCTGGACTTGCCCGCTCTGTTCGATGCTATGTCGCCGCTTGTGAGCCCTGTCAGCGTCGCAAAACGCCGTCTGCCCTCCTGGCCGACTACCTTCAGCAGATCGACGTTCCCACTGAACCTTTCTTTCAAGTTGGTCTCAACCTGTTGGAACCTTTTCCACTCTCCAAAGCCGGAAATAAATAGATTGCTGTTGCCACAGACTACGCGACGCGGTATGCAATCACACAAGCACTCCCGACCAGTTGCGCTACCGACATTGCGGACTTTTTGCTGTACAACATAATATTAGTGAATTGTGCTCCCCGCCAACTTCTCACTGACCATGGCCGCACAATCTTATCAACTCTAGTTCATAAAATCCTGAGGTCTTGCCATACCAAGCACACATTTACTATTTCGTACCATCCCTAATTAGATGGCCTCACGGAGCACCTTATCAGGACGCTAACCGATATACTTGCCAAATACGTTGTGCCAGATCACCAAGATTTGGACATTCATTCGCCGTAATTGACGTTCGCCTACAATTCATCTCGCCACAACACTGCCGGCTATTTGCCCTTCTTTCTCCTATATGGCCGGGCCCGGACTCTACCCTTAGACACTTTGCTACCCGCAGCCACATAATATGGTGAGGAAGCCATTGCCCGCGCCAACCACGCGCGCCAAGTCGCCCGTAATGGTTACAGGCTTCACAGTCGCACCAACAACAGATCTACGATTCTCACCATAGGGACGTGCACTTTTTGCCCGGGTTCTCTCGTGCTCCTCTGGTCACCTACTCGGCATGTGGGACAGTCTGAAAAACTGTTGTCGCCCTACACTGGACCATTCCGTATTGTTCGCCAAGTGACAGACGTCACATACGAGATTGTTCCAACTGATCCAACAAAGTCATCATCAGCTCCGAGCGACACCGTTCACGTGGCTCGGCTAAAGCCCTATTACCCTCCTTCGACATCATCTGCGAAGACTTGGCACCGGCACATTGCTTCTATCACCGGGGATTATGATATATAACAGTCGCTAAACACGGCTACATGAAAGAGGAGGACGAAGGAAGTTTTCGTTGATGCTGGACTGGCGCAATCTTGCTTTTCGAGTTCTGTGCGTTGTAAATGAATTAATAAAGAAGTTACTCGTAACAATATTATGGCGGTGGCACGTATAACTCCAGCAATTGTATATGATAGTGCTTTCACATATGGACTGTGCAGCGGTATCATGTTTGCCAGAATGTTGGAAAAGTAACTGTGGTGCTTCTTTATGTGCCTCATTGAATTTATGAGTGCTAGTAGTACCGTTCGAAACTCAAGATACGCACCCGTACGAAGTAGGTCGACAGCAAAAAAATTTATTTTTTGTGTACAGTCTAACATATTCTATAAAGCAGGGCCATTAAGGAAAGTAAAGCTCCTTGAAATCATGACAAATTGGTAGTACAAAACAACACGAAACACACACAGAAGTGTGGGGAACATCGAGCGAGTACCCGGCAAAATTAAAAAAAAAGAAATTTATCTGTACTGACGTCATTTTGTGTCGATAAAACAAAAGAATAAACGTCACTCTTGTATTGTTTGCATCACTCGTATGTAAAGTAATCGCACGTGACTGGATGCGGCCAGCTAGGCTTGGCGTGTGTATGCGCGCGTGCAGGATTTCGTGCTTGAGGATAAACTGGAACACTGTAGAACAAACTTTGCTCCTTTGGTGCTTGCCGGGAGAGGGCGCAACGAGTAAAGCACCCAAAAGGGAGAAAGTCACTGCCCCAGAGGAGAAACGGAGCTTTTTTGCTTCTTTCTCGCTTCCCTCTATTTTAGAATGTAGGAGTGACAATCTAACCTCGAAAAGCCAGGATGACGTTAAAAAACCTGGAGCGAAGCTGGAGTTAAGCGATTAGCAGCGATAAATACAGTATATATATCTCTGTGCACCCAGACGATTGTTCGCGCACATCGTCTTGGCACGTTCGCATCTGTCAAATACTTTCCCATAATAGCCAAATATTGCAAATATAAGACAAGAGAAAAAGTTTGTCACTTTGCAACCAGCTGAAACAAAGCAACATTTCAGTGACATAATATTCTTGCCGCAGTACCAGTACTTCACGCAAAAACCTAATAAAATCTGCTAACAACTACTCTAAGCGCCCGCAATCTAAATTGCACTATAGCAAACTGCTCAACAACAGCAAATGTTTCTACTAACACCCTGAGCTTGATCGCCTTGAAACAATATGCTCGTGTGGCAGCCCAATAAGTCGTGAAGACTTGACTAGGCGAAGTGCCTCATTGTATAAAGAAGGGAGAGGTAGTGGCATAACATCACTTCGAAAATCGAATCATGTAGCTGTACTCTCGGCTAACGCCAGAACTGTTCTCCTAATTGTTGTGCCCTCTCAATATATATGTGAAATAAGTAGCGTTAACTGAAAGTGGCTCTCAGCGTCAACAACAGACATGGAAATGTTTCATGAGGCAAACAAACTTATAGTCTATGGCTGCGACCTCGCTGAGCATAGAGACAGGTGCATGCTTTGCGCGGTCTCGAATGACAAGCCATCATCACCAATCCAAGTAAACAGTTCACTAGAGATAATATGAGCTCTACACACATTGGGTAACTGCAAGCTGGTTTTACGAGTATGCTACTGGTAACCTTCTTCACCATGAATATCCTAATGGGGCCCTGAAACACTTTCTCAGGTAACCATGGAATGAATTCACTCAAATAGCATATTGCCTCATGGAATCAACGACACACAAATTTTAGGAATCCTTCCTGTTCGAGCGAAGTTACGCAGATTGGTAGCACACTGCTGCCACATTCTCTCTTCTCTTGTCCCGATGAAAGCATTGGAAGTTAAGAAGGAAAGAATGGTACAGCAAAGAAACTAGGTCACCTGAACTTCGTGACATTACGCACTTTTTATTAATACGCAGCTTTTTCATTGTGAATGCGGCGCAATCGTAGACATGTAGTTGCCTCCCGCGGTGATCTCCGTAACAACTGAGCTGGCCATGTTCAAATCAGCCAATGGCTGATAGGTGGCCTTCTAGGACAGGCTTTTAGAGTCTTCTGTAATTTCTCGAAAGCATCAAAAGAAGTACGTTATATTCGGCTAGTTGGTACATAATAGGCTCAAATACGTGGCACAAGGTTGACAAAGAGAAAAAAAAGACGAAAAAAGAGCGCCAAATGGCGCTCTTTCTGTCTCGTTTTTTTCTTTGTCAATCTTGCGCCACGTATTTCAGCTCTCGAAAGCAATTAGGAGCTGATTTCAATCATATTTTGTGAATTACGGGGTGGGTGCTGCACTATATTGTTTGCCTCACGTGTTCTCTGGAGTCTCTACTTCCGATCAGCTTTTTTTATGACTATGCTCAAAAAGTGTTGAAGGGCCCTTTGAACAAATTGCATGACGCTATCAACATAGTGTGCTTTCACTTCTTTTCTTCGCCTATGTTTTTGCTAAAAAATGTTAACAATCCAAGCATTGCGTGGAACACAATGCTCATACCTAGTTTCTCTTTTTCACCGCAAAGTGAAAATTTCCTCAATACATGCTCTGTTTATTGTTCAACTCAGAAACTCAGGCCAACATAATTGAAAATAATGTGGGAACCCCTTTTGACTGAGTACTTGCAATGCACCCCGACCTCGCCTACAATATTACATACTTACGAGAGCTCAGCAACCACCTCTCACTAAACTTTGCCACTTCTTAACACTAGTTAGCGATAGCTAGATAGATCCATTCTTTCGTTTAGCTAGAAACTTGGTTTCACCTTCTTGCTGGAAAACATCAAAATCTGCTTTTAAGAACCCTAAAACTCTTGCTTTTAAGAACCCTTAAACTTCTTGCTGGAAAACATCAAAATCTGCTTTTAAGAACCCTGAAAACTGCTAAAAGAAACTACTTGACCAGAACACTACTCAAAGCACTAAAGCTACTCCTATAATGATTTGGAAATTGATTAACGGAACTACGGACTACGCTATATCAATGGAATACTCCTTTAAAATTAGTATCCCGATAACATTGGCGCATAAGTTGTTATTGATTCATTTACGATGCCATTTCTTTAAATACGGTAACATCATGCTTCTTATGCGCACAGATATATTTAACGCCAATGAATTCCGTGATTATTATAGTACCTTGAATCTTGAAGTTATTATATTCATTACAATTCCACTCAGCTCCTGGCTATCATGACAAATTAGGGAATTCCTTGAAAGCTCTTACGCAGTTAGCTCTATGATATTTACTGAAATATTTGGAGAAATATTGAGTACTTGTGAAGTTCAAGAGGAATGAAAAATAGCGAAAGTGATTACTGTACAAAAATTCGGCCCCAAAAACTCACCTCTTGGTTACCGACCTATATCACTAACGATTAATTGTTGCAAATTAGTAGAACAAGTATTTGTCACAAATCTCACCAACTGGAGTCTTACCCAGTTGCTAATGCGCAACTTGGTTTCAGAAAATTGTACATCTGCAAAACACAACTTGCTCCTTTAACTCATCTTCTGCATGAAATACTGGATAGTTAATTTTGCACGGTCAGTATTTTTAGATTTTAGTGCAGCAATTAAGCAGGTTTGCAACAAATTATTGCTCTTGAAGCCAACCTTGCTAAAAACTCACACTAGCCTTCTTAGATGCATTGAAAAGTTTCCCTAAAATCTCTTCCAATCGTTAGCTGTTAACGATCATCAGTCACCCCTCAGTGAAGTACACAGAGGTGAGCGTGAAGGCTGAGCGTTAGGGCCATTAATATTTATCGTATATCCTAATGTTCTAATTGGTTCACGAACTTCTAATATAGATCTGTTCACAGATAACTGTGTTATATAATGTAAAGTTACCAATGTTGATGATACTAAAAGACTTTAAGCTGAAGCAGGCAATATAGCTCAATACCTGCTTAATGAAAGCTGAAGTTTGGAAATGTAAAACAATGCACGTATTCCGAACTTACTCGAATCATAACACTAACAATATAAAGAGCATATGCTTAGATTCCGTTTTCTCCTATAAAACTTTGGCGTACACATAACAAATAACTCAAGTGGGACAAATCGTGTTGAGTACGTTATTAACAAAGCTTATCGCGTGCTCTGCTTCTTGCAATGTAACTTCTCCAAAACACACTGTTCCTTAGGACTAATACTCTTTAAGTCTCTCCTGCGCCATAAACTCGAGTGCGCAACGGCTATATGGTATCACAGTCATGCTAACTTGATATCCTCTCTTGAACTAGTAAAAAATAACTCTGCGAGGTTCATTCTCTCTAACTATAACTACACTACAAGTATAACCCCAGGGAAAAATAAGTTATCACTTGTTATATTACGTCACCGACGAAAAATTGTGTGTCTTTCTCTCTTTCGTGAAATTTTATATCATCGAACACTTAGTAATAACTATACTCCGGCCTCAGTACATGTAGAACCATGTCGATCATCGCAATAGGGTAGGAATTATATTATGCCACTTTAGACCTTTCTTTCAGTCGTTTATTTCACGTACATCTCAAGATTGCAGGCACCTTCCCTCAAGTGTCGAAACCATCACCGACTGCAATCTTTTTCGCGAAACATTAGGGAACATTGTATAACCGGGAAAATGTGTTACCTGTTTTATTGCTGATGTTTATTTTTATTCTTGAAATAACTGTATTTCTGTATAATGTGAAGTAATGTTGATGTTAACTGAGTCTTTTTCTGGTACTGTTTTATTTAAATTTTTTAGGTATTTAGTCAATCCACTCTTTAATGTTTCTGGGTTTTGAGGGTATAAAAAACAAATAAATAAAACATATTTGCAAGCTGCTTCTAATTTAAAAGCAGAACAGAACCATGGAAGGAGGTTCTCGCTCAGTTTCTAAAACATTCAGAACAAACCTACAAGTGTGAAATGGTCTTTAAAACTATGGCCTCAGTTCACGGGCTGCTAAGGTGAAGCGAAAAGAACGCCGGAGCCATAGTTAAACAAAACGAGAAAACGCATTCATGACCAGCGCAGTTATACCCCGAGGTTAGACCAAATCAGTCGCGAAACATTGACCTTTTTACAAACTTGGCTGCAGCCATTTAATGTCACGTCATATCATGGCTGGAGCCGTGTTGGTGCTTTATACTAAATTGCGAAGGCATCTTCATTTAACTACAAATCACCTCCTGGCAACCAAGAAAGCTTACATATTATGATATTGATAGTTAGTACAGTAAATTAACACTTACCACGCTCCGGAGATTTAAGAAGGATCATTGTCTCACCTTCGTTTTTTACATCAAACTCAATTTCTTCCGTTCTGCGTAAATACAGTGAAAATAGACAGTTAATGTTTTAAACCACAAACGTTCTGTTTCATACTGTAAAATTGCGCTTGCTGCTTAACTCCTTCAGTACCATGCATTTAATATCAATTACTAATGATCAATGCATTTAGTGATAAACTTTGGCAAGTTGAATGGTTTATTGTACACCTATCACCTCTGAACAAACACATTTGGCTGTGCTTCACTTACTTGCCGGTATTTTGGCATTTATCTGGCGAGTTTCACTTTAATTTCGGCGGATCACACACGCTTTTGGAATGTAGGCCTTAACAGGTCGAGGATGTATTTTGCGTCTCCAATCACTGAACCTCTGACCTTTCATCATGCATCTGAAGCACCCCAAGTCTTCTGTTAAAATTTCCTTCTTTTCCGGTAGCGAGAGATCTAGCGGGCACTATTCTGTGGAATGTTGGCTCAATTTGCAAAACACACGAGTGATCTCAGGGCAACCGTATGGAGAACTGAATACCTTGCTTTTTAGCTCCGAAACTAGAGCGATTTCTTCAACGCATTTTCATTCGGATTGTCTCTTTCACGATTGTTTGTGAGCTCGCTTTTACTTAAGCTCTCAATTTCAATACACAAAACGCTAAAGGCATTCCAGCTCCATAATACGGACTGCATTGCTGCTTTCTCTCGTCTCTCGAAGGGCGCAAGACCGATGCCACTGTACAACAATAATGTGTAGTGAAGGCCACCGCACTATGTCAAACAGCATTGCCGAAAAAGACTTCTTGCTCACCTCAAGTGTCTTCAGTCCTGTGATGTTGATGACGACCTGGTAGTAGAGCTTCTGAAGAGCTGACAGATCGCGTGAGTTATTCGAATACAACTTGCGAAGCCTGGAGAAGTACTCCCGTTTTAGTCTCGCTTTGTCGCCGCAGCGTCTCTTCACATTGACGATGGCATCCAATTAGCAAGCTTCTGTAGTTGGTAGGCCCACAATAGCTGAAGCGGCGTAACCTTTTAGGAATAACCTCAGGTAGTTGAATGTGTCCGTTGCCTTGAGGCTTCCGTTTTGGTGAATCATATGGTTAAATTGCTCCCAAAAATGTTCCAATAACACAGATGACCAGCAAATGGGCTTATGATAAGCTTGGATAAAATGGCACCAGAGGTTCCAGCGGTAGTGGCTACTGACGAAGTCTGAAGCTAAGATGTTGATGACGTGGCAGCAACAATGCCGCAGCTCTTGCTAATAAGCTCGCTCACTCATGACGCTAATAGTGTTGTCCTTGTATTCAATGGCGGTGTTGTACTCTTGCTTAAACTTTTCTTCTGGTAAATGGATCTCTAGCTCCTCATTGATTTTCTTCAGCTGATCGTTGTTGACTTTAAGGCATCCGTAAATGGTGTTGAGCTCATCAATGATAGCTGTTTCGTCACCGAGAAGAACTCTTGCCTCGTTTCTAATCCTGGTGTTGAGAGATTGTCTCGATATCCACTTTGGTTTCAGCCGGTTCATGCTGGTCAGTTCTCTCGTAGCCCTCCGTAGTTTTCCGCGGTCACATGGTATTATTTCTCAGACCTACGCCACCGAACTGCTCAGACTAGCCTACGTTGCACTGGTGAGAATAGAGGCTTAAAACCATAGCGTCTCTCATAATCATTTGGTGAATTCGGGACGTTAATCCCCACATATGAGTTATCAGGACGTAAAGATCACTCATGCTTTTTATTATAAGCCGTTTTGTCGATTTCAGGTTGCAAGTGCTCGTGAGTACGAACTTTCTCGTGAAAAGAGTCACTTTCCTTCTACAGTTCGGCTTGGTGCTGCACTTCATTAAGACTTGTCCCGGCTTCCAAGTCAGTCATTCAGTTCTAGTGAATAACTTTTTGTATTAGTATTGCGGTAGCAACGCCTTGCTGTTGTTGAATCTTGCGTGAAGGAATATAGCCGTAAGCTCCTCTGAAGATTTTTAGAACCCTCTAAAGTTTCAGCATTCATCGGGGCAATCTTTTAGTACGGACTATAACGATTTCACGTGATTTACTTCGTTTGAAAGGAAGTCTATTACACGAAAAAAGCGCTCATTGAAGTCGAAGCAGATACTCTTTTATGAGTCGGTTCCAAAAGCTTTTACTTAACTCATTTTGTATGCATGCCATCGTATTGCATTTGTGCGCATCATGTGCAATGGCGTGTCGTTGCTGCCCTGTGTTGTCGCCGTAAGTATCATTTGAATGATGACATCTGTTGGAAATGTTACACAACGATTCTCACTGTTCGACGAAATATAGGTGACAGGTGCAAAGTTCACAACCGCCTCCACTTCTGACAGCAGAGTAGTCAGCTCCTCAACGGTAAGTCGAGCTTTGCCGTGATCCTTTCTCAGTGTAATCTCGATAGTCCGAACCAGACACTCCCACCATCCACCACACCCTAGAGTGTTGTAAAGAATAAACTTCCAGGCTATCCTGTTCTGACCCAAGTATGTCAATGCGGTCTCTTGGAAAATTGTTTTGAAGGGCTTCTCGAATATTTTCAACGTCTTTTTAAGCGTTGCTTGCGTTATCTAAGTAAATTAAGTAATGTAGAACACTTTGTTCAACAAAACGTCACAACAACACCAGAAATGCTTCTAAGTGCAGGCTCGAAAACAGTTTATTCATTCAGTGATTGATTCAGTAATTTTTGATGGCCTTAACTTCCATGCCTTCAGCAGAAGTGGAGGCGTTAAATTTTGTGTGGAAGTGCACTCCAACAATACAAAAGGTTCGACAAACAAAACACTAAAAAGAATGAAATGGTGTGTGAGATGTGGCACTGAAATACAATAATAGAATATATATAACGAACAATGAGTGTGCCAACGTAAGTAGTAACACTTGATACAATACGTTGTCTAACGCTTCAAACATGAAAAAAGGTAAGAAAAAAAAGATAAGTGTCTGTTGAGTGAATTTTTCAATTTACCACATTCCGTTTTATCAGTGGTATAACTGAAAACAAAACTTCCGGATGGATTGCTGTAGCACACACGAAGAGTGCTTCATTTTCTCTGCGGCTCCGTTTGTTGTCATTGCGAAGAGGTGTCTTGCGAAGTCCACTGTGGTGACTTCAATGGGATTCGTCGTTATCAAACAATGAAGTTCTATATGAGCAGTTAGAGTACCGCCTGAGCTACTACTGAGGCATCTGCACATATAGCAGCCGTGCACCACTTTCAAATACAAAGCATTTCTCAGCAAACGTCGGCGACTTCGAGCGTATCTATCTATCTATCTATCTATCTATCTGTTGTGTTCCAAGCACCCCTGTGTCACGAGCGAGCCTCCGAACCTGCGAAGGACCGGTTGCTGAAACTGCATCCAGATGTTGACTCCTCCCCTTCCCCGCTCGGCGCAAACGAGCCACCGTCGTTACCTCCGGCAGTTCGACCGCCGCCTCCATCAGAATAGGAATAAACTTGTTTTTAACCTTTCGAGGCTGTCTGAGCTGTTTGGACTACCGCGACAAACGCGTACGTCTATGGGCCGACGACAACACCGGACATAACAGTGACGACGAGGAAGTGGACTTGGACCAACGCTACGCAACGATATTGACAAGCTACAAGCTATGGCTACGCACGGGCTCCCAAATCGGCTACCCGAATTCAACGGCTCATCATGGTCATCGTGGTTTGGACGCCTGAAATTTTACTTCGAGGCTAACAACATCATTGATGCAGCAATGAAGAGGGCCAACCTGCTAACGCTGTGTGGGGAGCAGACATACGACACAGTCTGTGCCCTGATTCAGCCACGCACTCCAGCAGCCGTTGACTACGACGACACAGTAGCAGCGCTACAAGAGCACTATAACCCAAGGCCATCGGAGGTCTACTGTCGAGCCCGCTTCCAACGGCGAGACCAACTGGAAGGCGAAAAAGTGGCCGAATACGTAGCGGCTCTCAAAAAGCTTGCTGCCGACTGCAATTTCGGGACGTTGACGTTGACCGCGACAGCTGCAGCTACTGCACAGGAGGGAGGATCGACTGCCACACCTGCTAACACCACTATGCTCCCCTTGGACGTTATGTTGCGTGACCGTTTTGTGTGCGGACTGCGTGACGCAGGCCTACAACAACGCCTGTTCGCGGAGACGGGTCTCACCTTCTCCGAAGCCTACGACATCGCCTAATGAGCGGAGAGCGCCGGTCACCAGCAGAGGGATATTCGACGGAACGTCGAGCCGGTGCAACACACCAGTCAGCAGTCAGGTCATTCCACGTCTAAGGCTAAATCAAGCAGAAAGACACAGCGCTGTTGGCGATGCGACGACATGCACGATCCCCAGGTATGTCGATACAAGACAGCGACCTGCAGTTTTTGCCAAAAACTGGGACACAATGAAAGAGATGCATCTCGAAGCGCAAACAGCTCGGACCGAAGACTTCAGTGCAACGGAACAACAATGTGGACGCACTGGAGGGCCAGACGCAAGATACAAGTCGAGGTGGACGATTGGGCGAGTTGGTGATGCATGATCGACGTATGTAACTGCGCGGTAGTAAACACGGACGACAAGAAGATACAAGGACAAGCGCAGACTATCAACTGAAGGTTTATTTTTCACAAACCACATATATATGTCTGAAACAGAAAAAGAAAATACAAAAATCTACAAAAATGATAACTTAGCACTTAACAATCAACAAAACGTGAACGTTAGGCAAAAGCAGATTCATGGACCATGTGCGCCACTTGCCAGATACCGTAGCTCTTTATCTAGAAGAGCTAACGACGGTTTGCTGACGCAGTGTTCTGTTTCCCGTGCTATTTTTTCCGCTTCGACGATCAAACGGGTATGATCGTCTTTGTGCCTGTACATTACGACCGTGCTTTCGAACTGCGCTAGGCAGCCACACCTACTGACGTGCTGAGCCAAAAAACCCTCATTGCCGGTGCGCACATTGCGTGCGTGCTCGCGCAGGCGCTCATTTAGGCATCTCCCAGTCTGCCCGATGTAACACGCACCACAAGATAGCGGAATTCTATAAACTACCTTCGTGACACATCTGACAAACTGGGTTTATGCCTGACAGTGCAAGATTGTTTGGGCCTATCGTTTACACATGTCATTTTGGCTAGCTGAGAGAGCTTGTAAGGTGCCGAAAAAACGACCTTTACGCCCATGCGCTGACCGAGCTTTTTCATCTTGTGAGATAGCTGGTGCTTGTAAGGGATTACCGCGACTTTGTCGCGTTTGCTTTTGTCTCTGTCATTAGTGCTCTCTCTGCTTCTGGGCTTTTTCTTCTTTTTTATTGTTTCTGCCACAGAAATGAGAAGCGAATCCGGGTAGCCAGCTTCTTTCAGACGCTCAACTTGATTTTGGAAGCTTGTTTCCATCATATGGAAACATGATCTGTCCAGGGCATTAGTGAAGCAGGAGTTCACTATGCCTCTCTTAACCAATTTGCTATGCGCTGATTTAAAAGGCAAAAGCGGTTTCATAGCGCGAGGCTCATACATCCAGCATGCGTGATTCACGCTGAACAAAAGTCTCATGTCTAGGAAGCGAATCGAGTTGTTCACTGGGAGTTCATGGGTCAGTACGAGTGGACTCAAGCAGTCACTAAAAGCTTCAATGACATCAGATGACAACCCCATTACTCTGGCAGATTCACACTTAAAAACCACCAGGTAGTCGTCGACGAACCTGAAAATTCTCACGACTTCCTGACAACTCAGCCGCTCTTTCAAGTTCCTGTCGAACTTCGCAAGCAACAAATCGCTCAGAATCGGTGCAATCGAAGATCCTATTGAAACGCCACTATTTTGATACACATCACCGTTCCATTCTACATAGGTAGAGGTCAGATAGGTAGCTAGCAGGTCAAGAAAACTGCTAACACTGACACCAGCTGCATTCTGGAACGTTACGTGGCCCATTAGATCAACACATTCTTCTATGCATGAATACAAAGCGTCACGAGGGAGAGAATAATATAAATCTTTGATATCTATGGAAAAAGCACTCAAAGTGTAGTTAGAATACTCTTTGAAGAATTCAGTGACCTCCCTTGAATTCCTGACTAGAAAGGGATCATTAATCTCTAAAAGTTTCAACTTTTTCTGCAAAAACATCCCTAAGGCGTTTTGCCAAGAGCCCTTCTCTGTAACGATGACACGAAATGGCACATCGACTTTGTGTGTCTTTGCCGAAAAAAACATCTCTAGGGCCAACTTCTCACTTTTTTCTACCTTTCTTGCTATTTCAGACAGGTTAAGCTGCGTGCACAGTTTTTTTCGCCTTAGATTTGACTTTAGCCAGGTCAATACCACTGCACTTTTGGAAGACGGATGTGACCGCACTTACAGCTTTCTTCAGGTACAAGTCTTTGTTGAGGACCGCGAAGCCTCCCTCCTTGTCCGAAGGCACCGCGCACAGTTCGTTGTCTCGGAGATGTGAAATTGTCTTGCTTAAAGGTAGACTACTTGCGCACGGCTTAACTTGCTGCAGCACATCTACTCCTTCAGACACGCACCTGTTACAGTCCTCTTGTGGAGCAAGGCTTGAAACACGTCTCACTATGGCCAGAAGATCCGGTGCGGTGTGCTTCTTGTCTACGGCATACTTGGGGCCTAAGCTCAACGTCCGCCGCACGAAGTCTGGAAGAACTACGTCACCACACGTGTGCACAACACCTTTGAAGCGCTGCTTCGCCGCGATTTCAGAGCGAAGCCTCCTGAGTTCACCTGCCCACAGAGTGTCTGTGGTATGCTCAATGCGTGCTGTGAACTCCTTCATTCTTCGTCTTTTGATACTGGGACTGGCCTCCTGTTGAAGCTGAAGTTGCAGGGCTTCTCTATACAGGCGGGCCTGTCTATTCCACTCTGATCTGAGAATCTTACAAATCCGGAGACCATGGCTGCTGGAGGGGTTGACGCCACCGAATAAACCTTTCACGTCTGAAGGCAGCTGCTTCTGTCGAATGTGGAACGCGAAAGCACGGGCACGGCAGGTAGCCAGTGCGACGAGGGTGATGAGTATAAACGGATGAAGGGTTAGGGACGAAACACTGCCCGAAGAACTAGAAATGTAACTAATCAAGGTGGACGATTGGGCGAGTTGGTGATGCATGATCGACGTATGTAACTGCGCGGTAGTAAACACGGACGAATCTAAGGCGAAAAAACTGTGCACGCAGCTTAACCTGTCTGAAATAGCAAGAAAGGTAGAAAAAAGTGAGAAGTTGGCCCTAGAGATGTTTTTTTCGGCAAAGACACACAAAGTCGATGTGCCATTTCGTGTCATCGTTACAGAGAAGGGCTCTTGGCAAAACGCCTTAGGGATGTTTTTGCAGAAAAAGTTGAAACTTTTAGAGATTAATGATCCCTTTCTAGTCAGGAATTCAAGGGAGGTCACTGAATTCTTCAAAGAGTATTCTAACTACACTTTGAGTGCTTTTTCCATAGATATCAAAGATTTATATTATTCTCTCCCTCGTGACGCTTTGTATTCATGCATAGAAGAATGTGTTGATCTAATGGGCCACGTAACGTTCCAGAATGCAGCTGGTGTCAGTGTTAGCAGTTTTCTTGACCTGCTAGCTACCTATCTGACCTCTACCTATGTAGAATGGAACGGTGATGTGTATCAAAATAGTGGCGTTTCAATAGGATCTTCGATTGCACCGATTCTGAGCGATTTGTTGCTTGCGAAGTTCGACAGGAACTTGAAAGAGCGGCTGAGTTGTCAGGAAGTCGTGAGAATTTTCAGGTTCGTCGACGACTACCTGGTGGTTTTTAAGTGTGAATCTGCCAGAGTAATGGGGTTGTCATCTGATGTCATTGAAGCTTTTAGTGACTGCTTGAGTCCACTCGTACTGACCCATGAACTCCCAGTGAACAACTCGATTCGCTTCCTAGACATGAGACTTTTGTTCAGCGTGAATCACGCATGCTGGATGTATGAGCCTCGCGCTATGAAACCGCTTTTGCCTTTTAAATCAGCGCATAGCAAATTGGTTAAGAGAGGCATAGTGAACTCCTGCTTCACTAATGCCCTGGACAGATCATGTTTCCATATGATGGAAACAAGCTTCCAAAATCAAGTTGAGCGTCTGAAAGAAGCTGGCTACCCGGATTCGCTTCTCATTTCTGTGGCAGAAACAATAAAAAAGAAGAAAAAGCCCAGAAGCAGAGAGAGCACTAATGACAGAGACAAAAGCAAACGCGACAAAGTCGCGGTAATCCCTTACAAGCACCAGCTATCTCACAAGATGAAAAAGCTCGGTCAGCGCATGGGCGTAAAGGTCGTTTTTTCGGCACCTTACAAGCTCTCTCAGCTAGCCAAAATGACATGTGTAAACGATAGGCCCAAACAATCTTGCACTGTCAGGCATAAAACCCAGTTTGTCAGATGTGTCACGAAGGTAGTTTATAGAATTCCGCTATCTTGTGGTGCGTGTTACATCGGGCAGACTGGGAGATGCCTAAATGAGCGCCTGCGCGAGCACGCACGCAATGTGCGCACCGGCAATGAGGGTTTTTGGCTCAGCACGTCAGTAGGTGTGGCTGCCTAGCGCAGTTCGAAAGCACGGTCGTAATGTACAGGCACAAAGACGATCATACCCGTTTGATCGTCGAAGCGGAAAAAATAGCACGGGAAACAGAACACTGCGTCAGCAAACCGTCGTTAGCTCTTCTAGATAAAGAGCTACGGTATCTGGCAAGTGGCGCACATGGTCCATGAATCTGCTTTTGCCTAACGTTCACGTTTTGTTGATTGTTAAGTGCTAAGTTATCATTTTTGTAGATTTTTGTATTTTCTTTTTCTGTTTCAGACATATATATGTGGTTTGTGAAAAATAAACCTTCAGTTGATAGTCTGCGCTTGTCCTTGTATCTTCTTGTCGTCCGTGTTTACTACCGCGCAGTTACATACGTCGATCATACAAGTCGAACAGCACTAACGTCATCGGCATTATATGACTTAAACGCCGTTGTGAACCTCGGAACGAGACCGAAGATTACAACTGAAATTATGGTACACCAGCGCCCTGTCAGGTTTGAGGTGGATTTCGGAGCAGCATGTACGCTCTTCAGCGAGGACACTTTTCGCGCTACTTGGCGTGAGAACGCGCCAGCTCTCCAGCAAGACGACACGCAGCTGAGAACGTGGTCCGGACATTTCCTTCCATTGCTGGGCTGTGCCAACGTAGACGTGTACTACAATGGGCAGACCCATCAGCTCCCCTTGCTAGTCGTCCACGGTTCTGGATCAAGCCTTTTAGGACGAAATTGGTTCACCCCCATTAGAGTGGTCATTGGCGAGGTTCACCACACACTCAGTTATCCGTCAGTGGAGCAGCTTCAAGATAAGTACAAAGCGGTTTTCTGCGAAGAAATACCAGGGAACAACGGATCTCCAGTCACACTGGAGCTGCGGGAGGATGCGACGCCGAAATTATTGAAAGCTAGTTCGGTGTCTTTCGCCCTACGAACGTCAGTCGAGAATGAGCTTGACCGACTGCAGGAACAAGGGATCAACGAACCGACGCAACATTCGGAATGGGCGACACCACTCGTTGTCGTCCGAAAGAAGAACGGTACCCTACGCCTGTGCGGAGACTACCGGAGCACTGTCCACCTGGCTACAAAAGCATCTTCCTACCCACTGCCGACACCGGAAGAGGTTTTTAGCACGCTTCGTGGTGGAAAAATCTTCAGCACCTTGGACTTGACACAAGCCTACCAGCAGCTGAAGGTGAGCGAATCAACGTGTGAACTGCTCACAATAAACACTATCAAGGGTCTTTACAAAGTTAAAAGGCTACCAATCGGAATATCTGCAGCGCCAGCAATCTTCCAGAAATTTAAGGAGTCTACACGTAGCGGGACCCCAGGTGCTTGCGTCTACTCGGACGATGTTATTGTCGGTGGCGCCTCTAATGAATAGCACACAGAACGCTTGGAGCTCATTATGGAAAGGCTAGCAAATGCTAATTTGCGCATCAGTAAAGAAAAAATGTGTTTTTGCGGTGGCTGAAGTGAAGTTTCTTGGACATCAAATTGACGCGCAGGGTATCTATCTCACTGAAGACAAAGTGCGTGCAATCGCCGAAGCACGAGCGCATACTAACAAGCAAGAACTGCAGTCGTTTTTGGGGCTATTGACGTTCTACGACCGGTTCTTAGAACATCGAGCTACAGTGACCAACGATCTATATCAGCTCCTGCAGAAAGAAGTCCCATAGACTTGGTCGCCACGCCACCAAGAGTCATTTGTTGCCCTTAAGCAACTACTTCGCAAGTCTACTGCTTGCGACACTACGACGAAAGGAGACCCCTACTGCTAGCCTGTGACGCATCACCATACGGAGTGGGAGCACTCCTCTCCCAAGTTGACGACTAGGGACGGGAGGCCCCGATGGCTTTTGCTTCGCGCAAACTATCGCAGGCAGAGAGGAATTATTCCCAGCTTGATAAAGAGGGACTTGCCATCGTCTACGCAGCAGATCACGTTCGGCAGTACATAACCGGCCGGAAAGTGACTTTCACAACAGATCACCGGCCCCCATTAGGTATAACAGGTCCCCAGAAGCCAATGCCACAGACATTGTCGCCGCGAAGGACGCGATGGTGCATCAAGATGTCGGCGTAGGATTACAAACTCGTACATCGCACTGGGAAGAAACACCAGAACGCCGACGCACTAAGCCGCCTGCCGCGAGACACCACAATAGATGAAGCACCCCCGCCGGGTGATATACTCATGTTTCAGGCGCGGCCGAACCCTCCGCTAATAGCTGACACGGTAGCAGCATCAACGCAGGAGTGCACTGTCTTGAAGGAAGTCTACGCAGCTATTGAAGAAGGGAACGTGCAGAAGCTAAAGGGTGAACACTTCAACGCTTACCGCAAGCGAGCTGCGCAGTTGAGCACTCATCGCGGTTGCGTCACCTTGTGTTCAAGAGTTGTAATTCCAGCGGCACTTCGTGAACAGGCCATGTCGCTTGTCCACGCAGGTCATCGAGGCATTGTTGTCATGAAAAAGTGCGCCAGAAGTTATATGTGGTGGCCTGGTATCGACCATGATATAGAATTAACAGTTCACGATTGCCAGCCTTGCCAATGCAACCACAGAAGCCCGCCAAGAGACCCTATTTCTGATTGGGAAAGACCAGACACGCCTTAGCACACCCTGCACATTGATTTTGCTGGACCTATCGAAGGGTGTTCGTTCCTGGTGGTTGTAGACGCATACACCAAGTGGCTGGAGGTAAAACAAATGGCTACAACGGCATCAGCAGCAGTTATTGACATTCTGTGGTCGTTGTTTGCAACGTTTCGCCTACCGCGCAAGGTGGTCTCGGACAACGGCACTCCGTTTGTGTCCACGGAGATTCTCAAGTTTTACAGCGACAACGGCGTCTCGTCTGTTACATCAGCTCCGTACCACCCGGCTACGAACGGACAAGCCGAGCGCTACGTGGCTGAGCTAAAGCGCGCCCTTACTAAAGACCAGACTGGGACAATGCAACGCCTCATCACGCGCTTTCTCTTCAGACAGCACAACACTGATCAAACGCCAGCGAAATTGATGTTCGGACGAGAAATGGGAACCCAGCTGACAGCAGTTGCCCCGGAGCCTTCAGCGAAAGCACCATCGGAGGAAGAAAAGCTCCCGCATAGCAGGAGAATTGAAAGTGGACAGCGCATATACGCCCGCCAGTTCCACAGAAAGCCCGGCTGGGTTGAAGCGACGGCACTCAAACGCATAGGTTTGCGGCCATGGCTCGTCGACATTGGTGGAAAGGCCACACGCCGCCACCTTAATCAGCTACGCCGTTCAAGTAATTTGCCAAGGGAACCTCCCATTCAAGCAGCCACCTCGACGGAAGCTTCGTTCCACTTAGCCTGGCATCTCGCACCAGATGAATCGGCGCCACCGCCCGCCGGCCCTGAACACAAGAGAAACGACACCCAGCGAGCGGAGGCTTCTCTTCCTAGTGCGTCCAGAGCGTCCACGCGCCCACGGCGGCCCCCAAATCGCTTCCAAGCGGCAAGCTAAGGAGGGAGGAGATGTTGTGTTCCAAGCACCCCTGTGTCACGAGCGAGCCTCCGAACCCGCGAAGGACCGGTTGCTGAAACTGCTTCCAGATGTTGACTTCTCCCCTTCCCCCCGCTTGGCGCAAACGAGCCACCGTCGTTTCTCCCGGCAGTTCAGCCGCCGCCTCCATCCGAATAGGAATAAACCTGTTTTTAACCGTTCGAGGTAGTCTGAGCTTTTTGGACTACGGCGACCAACGCTTATGTCTATGGGCCGACGACAACACCGGAAAAACACTATCTAATCTATCTATCTATCTATCCATTTATCTATCTATCTATCTATCTATCTATCTATGTAGGAACTTATCTATCTAGCTAGCCGCCTACGACTTTTAGCTCTCCTGGCCGTTTCAATAATGCTATCAATACCAAACTTGGTATTGCATAACAAGGCTGTATGAAAAACATACTACACTCGTCATAACAAGAAAATCGTCATTTGTATGTCATGACTGCCATAATTCCCATTTGGTGGTCCTGCAGCTCTTGCGATGGTTTTGGTCACATGGCATGTTGCAAAACTGGTATGGTATGGCGTGATTGCATGGCGAACACAAGCGACAGACCCAACATGAAAATCGTCACATGGTGTCAACATGCCACGCCCATGATGCGCTCGCAGCCATTTGTCTAGCTTCACATATACCAAATTTGGTATTACAGTACGTAAATGGATGACCAATATGTGCGACTGGTGCAAACGTGATAATCATGAGGTGCGTGTCATGTAACAACATGACTACATGCAACGCTCATGATGCGCTCGCTGCTGTTTCGCTTGCTTCAAATTTACCAAACTTGGTGCTACGCGACGCGAACGGACGACATTTGTGAATGACACATTCAAACATAATATTCGCGACATGCGTGTCATGTAACAACATGACTACATGCCACACTGATGATGGGCTCACGGCCGTTTCACTAGATTCACATAGGCCAAATTAGGTGTTAGGTGACGCCAATGGATGGCGAAGGTATGTAACTGGTGCAAACATGATAATCATCAGATGCGTTTCATATGACAACATGGCTACATGTCATAGTGAAGGCGCCAATACATTTTGGCGTGACGCGGTGCGCGTGCTCGCCGGCGTTCATTTTTGTACGTCACGCCGGCGTTGCCATGCGAGGAGCCGGTCATGCCATATACTCGCAGGAGCGTGCCGCGTTGAGTTGCTTTGACGCATGCGTGTTTCAGCGCGTCCAGCGTCCCTCCATAATGAAATGAAGAAGACGCAGTGTTGTGTAGGTGAAGCACTTTCGCGAAATGCGGCATGTCGCGTTTCGCGCCGGTTGCCGTCGGGCCACGCCAACGGAGGCTGGTCGTGTCTGGCGTCAGAATATAGAGTGCTCATCATTTAACCATATGGTGTAGTAGCGCAAATTCGACGGGGACGAAGAGGACAAGAAAACACGACACTCGCTACACTCGCAACTAATTTTTTATTTCAGAAGCAGCACTTCATATATAACCCATAACCCTAGCAACACAGACAAGAACTACGAACACTGAATCATTGCCAACAGAAGCTTTTGCGCAGACTCAAGCGATAGTACACGGCAGTTAAACTTAGACACTTTTAGATGACATAACTAAAACAGCCCTGGGTAACATCAAATCAAAAAACAAAAAACAAAAAAAAACAAAAAAAATTGCGGGAATTCACACGTGTTTGAAACAAAATTGTGAAACGACAAGAAGGAGAGTATGACACATGCAAACACTGATCTTAATTAAGTCCTTCGAGGTAGCTGGCTTCTCGGTTACTTAACGAAACCGATGACTGACTAATGCATCCTTTTTTTCTTTTTTTAATGTGAAAGGCTTCGACAATTTCTCTGGTTAGTTGGTTTCCATGACGGAAGACTACGGTTGTGTCACTGTACAGGGGTGAGCAGCCACACTGGGAACAGTGTCTCTTTATGTGAGAATGAATGTCAGTTCCTAATGATCGCTTGTGTTCTAAAAGTCGGGTGTTCAAACAACGACCCGTCTGGCCGATGTATACCTTTCCACACGTTAGCGGCAAGCAATACACGACTGATAGGCTACACTTAACAAACTTTGTTGTGTGATTTACCGTACATCTACCAGCATTAGTGTTTACTGCTATGGAAACTTTACGGTCTAGTTTGGAACATATTTTACTAAGCTTGTTGGGTGCCGAAAAAACTAATTCTAGGCCATAGCGATTACCTACGTTTTTTAAGTTATTGGCTATCTTGTGCGCATATGGAACTGACACTATCTTCTTCCTGTTTTCATTACTTGTCATTTTTTATGAAAGTTGTTGCGTACGTGACTAATCAGCTTGTTAGCTGATCTACACAACACGTGTTTTTTGTACCCAGCATTTTTTAGCCTGATAATTTGTTGGTTGAAGCTTTCGCTAATTTTTTCTGGACATGACTTTGTTAAGGCTGCTCTCAAACATGAAAAGGCTATGCCACTTTTTACAACTTTAGAATGTGCCGATCGGTAGCTAAGTAAGGGTTTTTCCGTTCGCGGATTGTATGACCAGCATACATGTTCGGCTGTGGCATCTAACTCAATATCCAAAAACTGCAGTTTGTCATTGACTGGTAATTCTTGAGTAAATTCAAGCCCTCTACTATTTTTCTTGAAGACTTTCAAAACTTCTGCGACCATTTTATCCCGACCATCCGATTCAATAAAAACAAAAAAAATTGCCCGCAGCTTCCCTCGGGGGAACACTGAGGAGGATGCGGAGCATATAATTGGTTAACGGGGTGTTAAAGTGCGACTTACTTGGGTCGATGGCTAAATTGGTTAACGTGGTTGTGAAACGGGGTGTTAAATTGCGACTTACTTGGGTCGATGGCTGAATTTGTTAACGTGGTTGTAGGAGGGGGTGTTAAATGAGTGAACACGTACACACGTATGCGAAAGGGCGGCGCTGGACGAAGGGACGTCGATCATTGTGTTTGTGGATTCGTTGGAATTCATTTCACCGCGACCTTGGACGTCGACGCGCCGTACAAACAAACCGACGAGCAGCAACTGAGCGAGCGAGCGCCGACCTTGAGTATATATAATGCGCGACGGCGCATGCACTGTCAGCTGTTGAATGTTCTCGAAGCGCGACGGCGAATGCGCGTCCACTGGAGAATCAGGAGAATTGTAGAATGTTCTCGAAGGAGAGAAGCGCGCGTGGCACAGATGGTGGGTGACGGTGCATGCGCGCGTCAGCTGTCGAATGTTCGAGAAGGGGGAGAAGCGCAACGGCGCATGCGCGCGCGTCAGCTGCCGATGTTCTCGAAGCGCGACGGCGCATGCGCGCGCGTCAGCTGCCGATGTTCTCGAAGCGTGACGGCGAATGCGCGCTACATTATACAGCTAGCGAATGTTCGTGAAGAGGATAAGCGCACGCGGTGTGTAGAGGAGGAAGGGTGCACAGATGGTGGAGGAGTGAAGCGCGCGCGGTGTGTAGAGGAGGAAGGGATGCACAGATGGTGGAAGAAGGAGGAGGAAGCTTGCGGACGGCGCCGCACTACAAGCCTCGAGTATTAGATGCTCCGCATCTAAAATTCATCTACAAACCGAAACACTTTGAGTGCAAGCCCTTTAAGGTTTAAATCTATTGCCTTGTCCATTTTTGCTAAATAAAGTGTGCTTAAAACCGGGGCTACTTTCGAGCCTATTGTGATACCGGATTTTTGTCGGTACATAGCGTTGTTCCACATAACAAATGTCGACCTAAGGTAAAAGGTTAACAATTCAAGAAAGGCATTCACCGATACACCACACTTATTCACAAACTCTAACTCATCGTTTTCTTCTGTTATACATTGCTTTACACTTGAGAATAGCGGACCATGCGGGATGTTGTAATACATATCTTGTATGTCTACGCTGAAGAAATAGCATTTTCCTGGGTTAGGTGTGCTTAAATACGAAACTAACGCCTCAGAGTTTGGCAGACTGAAAGGATCCGATACCCTCAATGTCCTAAAGTGACACTGAAGATACGAAGACAAGCATAGTTGCCACGAGTCCCTTTCGGATACAATGGCTCTGAATGGAATATCAATTTTATGAGTCTTTGCCGCAAAAAATAACTGAAGATGTAAGCTACCTGCGCTTTTTACTGCTGATGCAAGCCGTTCCAATTTACTGTTCTCTAGTAAAGTGAGAGCCATTTGCTTAACCTTGTTTGCTTTTACGTCTACACGGACAAAATTTTTTTCCAGGGCTGCCAACGCCTTATCTTGAAAGAGGCCTTCCGGTATGACAACCCAACAACCTTCCTTATCTGACGTAAGAAAACGCAGGCTGTTTTTTACACCAAAGTTCACTAAATTCCTTACGTGATGTTGTTTTTTGTCGCTGGTTATTGTCCTGGAAAGCACATCGACGCACTCGGTGATGAATCTTGGACGATCCTTCTCCGACACACGACGCGCCATGGTCTTGACCAGTGTCACTTTTTCTGGTGGAGAGAGCGACGGTTCGAAACAGAACTTCGGACCCAGTCCAAGAATTTTTTTGTACTCTTCGGGAACTGAAACGTCCCCGAGAACGATCACTTTTCCTTCTGAAGGTTGTGTCTTTTTTGGTTTTGGCAAGTGCGGTCTCGTGTTGTCCCATAACCATTCCGCCGAATTGTTGGACGTCCTGCACCATTCCTTGAAGAGTCTGTTAGGCTCCCTGTCGTAGCGTACGGCACAAGCTATCCTCAGAGTTTCCTTGAAATGTCTTGTTTTTTGTTTTTTGTTTCTTTGTTTTTTTGTTTTTTGCTTTGATGTTACCCAGGGCTGTTTTAGTTATGTCATCTAAAAGTGTCTAAGCTTTACTGCCGTGTACTATCGCTTGAGCCTGCGCAAAAGCTTCTGTTTTTAATGATTCAGTGTTCGTAGTTCTTTTCTGTATCGCTAGGGTTATGGGTCATATATGAAGTGCTGCTTCTGAAATAAAAAATTAGTTGCGAGTGTAGCGAGTGTCGTGTTTTAGGGGCGAAGCTCCTTATGGCGTGGCTTGGGCGTCCCTCGTATGTAACCACCAGTGGCACATACCCGAAATAGGTATAACACTTGACCTCCAAGGTGGTGCCAGTGAGAGATTTCTTCTGTGCATTGTTTAACAATAAAAAATAGTGCTCAATGTACATGCCAATGGCTGTTAATTGGGAATGAGAGACATGAGCATTCGGCTTTTAGTCAACGCGCACGCTGCGATACAAATTAGCAGCCATTGGCATGCACATTGAGCACTATCGGACAAGAAAGGGATGCTACAATATACTCGCTAAGTGTAACCTCCTTAGCTTTAGAAAGGTTTAGCGAGCGTTGAGCCGCAGTGCCATGAATACAATGAACTTGTATCTACCATGAATGAACTCGAGGTGGTTAAAAATGAGTAGTAGATACGAAGCGCAAGCCGTAAGAAAGTAAAAGCCGAATTCTCCTGTCTCTCATTTCTCATTAGCAGCCATGGGCATGTAAATTGAGCCCTATCTGACAGGGAAAGGTTGCTACGTTATACTCGCTGGGCATAACCTCCTCGGTTTTCGAAAGGTTTAGCGAGCGTTTGGTCGCAGTGCCATGAATACAGTGAACTAGAATATACCATGAACTCGAGGTGGTTAAAGGTGGGAAGTGGACCCTAAGCGCAGGCCGTAAGAAAGTGTGCGTGTGCCACCTCTCGTTTAGTCCTTGGAATGTCCGCTGGATGGCGGTGCTTCTATATGGGGAATATATGATAAAAAGATGCGAGATGGTGGGACTTGGAGTTCTGAATAGATGAACGAACGGACACACAAACAGATGCATGGATGGACGCATGAACGGAGGCAGGGGCGGATGCATGAAAGAACGCAGGGACGGGCGCACAAACAGACGCATGGACGGTCACACAGACGGACGCATGGACGGACGAATGCTTCGCCCCACTCTCCATCATTCACTCCGTGGATATGCTGCCAATTTTTTTCTTGTCCTCTTCGTCCCCGTCGAATTTGCGCTACTACACCATATGGTTAAATGATGTCTCACCAACTAGCCCAGCTCTCAACCCTACAGAGTGCTCGCGTTTTGCTAACGTAGCGTCGCTGTGCTCAGCGTGCGCGTGCGTCAACTCTACATTGGAGTATATTGGACCCTTCATAATTTGCTCGCGGCAATTTTGCCAGCTCCACATATACTAAAATTGATATCGTGGTACGTGAAGAGATGACGAAGGTAAACGACACATCCAAACAATAATCATGACACGGAAGTCATGTACCTACACCTCATTTACCTACACATCGTAATATTGTGCTGATTTTAAAGTGACATTTCAACAATTCGAATTCATGCTTTACATATTGATTCACATTGCGCGTGGGATCTGCCAAACTTTTTCACTGGTGTTCGTGCCTGGCACATTAAATTCTACTATATCGACAGCAAATAAATGTATCTCACACCTCTGTGGAACGTTTCGCAGTGTGGTCACACTGCCAGTAAAATAGAAAAGTGATGATAGCGTGGAAAGGTGACTGGGTGTTTTAACTCCCAGTCAGCTCCCAGACCACCTGGTGTACAAGAACTTTTGTGATCAGCAGCTCACGCATCGCTGAACAGCTTGGTACTACATAAAGTGCCACTTCACCATATGCTTAAGGGTTTGCGTAACACACACACTCACACACACACACACACACACACACACACACCATACACACACGCACGCACGCACGCACTTCTGTGGCGCACAGGTTTCCGTACCATATTGTTGACAATCGATTACGATTCAATGGCAAAAAGTGAGTGTTCAACATCACGAAGGTTGTTTCTTATCAGAAGTTTTGGTCGACTCTTTGCTGCGATAGCTCATGAGCGTGGAGTTTTTTGTGGAAAGAGGAGGCTCTCCGTTCCTTGGTTCAACCTGGCGCTGAGCTTCGTTAAGCAGAAGCGTTCGACGAGTGCCGAGTACACCCACACACTGTGGAACCTCATCGCCAGTGCCAACGTGGCGTGGTTGCGCCATGAGCAGGTGCAGTGACTGTGCAAGGTTGTCTGCGGGAAACCAGCAACACTTATCTAACGCTACTTGCTGCTGATGCTGAGGCCATTGCAAGGCGCTTGGTGTCCTCAGCGGCCTCCTGCCTCACGATTAGCACCACAGCCTCTTCGTTTATTTACTCATACTGTTGGCCTGTCGGCCATTACAGGGTGTGTCACAAGAAGCACCTTGCAAATATACATTGCCCCGCCGCGATGTTCTAGTGGCTAAGGTACTCGGCTGCTGACCCGCAGGTCACGGGTTCAAATCCCGGCGGTGGCTTTATTTTCGAACAAGTCGGAAATGTCGTAGGCCCGTGTGCTCAGATTTGGGTGTCCGCTAAAGAACCCCAGGTGGTCAAAATTTCCGGGGCCCTCCAATACGGCGTCTCTTATAATCATATGATGGTTTTAGGAAGTTCAACCCACACGTCAATGAAAACATACATTACCTAACAAAAGACACTTCAAACAATTTAAAAAAGCATCAGTAAACAATAAAAGAAAAAGAGAAACCAATAAAATGCAACAAACGCACGCATTAAAAGGTAATAGTCGGTTGATGAGTTGATAAAATTTTACTACACAATACATTCGAAGTCCGCCAGCAGTGGTGCGAACCGTGACCGAACGCAGCCGGAGATAAAGAGACTATTCCATACATACATGACACAAAAAAGACATAATCTCAAGAATAATTTCGGAGTCATCCACAGACAGAGCATGAGCACATCCGTAATTTCCTCAACTTTGTGCAAGGTCATTCTGAAATTCATTTGCGGTGGCGCTTTCTCGTAATAGTAGCAATAATTCATTCTATGCTGTTAAGGTTCTAGGGAAACAAGAAAACATGTAGCTGTTTATGTGCATCTGAGGCACTTCAAAGGTGCCCTCCTTCCCTCTTCACAGTACTCTACCTTCTTGTGCTTTGAAGTATTGATACATAACAAGGGTACATTTGTTTTTAGTGAGATAGTAAAAAGCACTTTAGCCTTGCTATGCAACTGCGTTTAGCAAGCGGGGAGTAGTTCAGCAAATTGAGCATTTCGGAGACAGATTCTGTACAAGAGTATTTTGACAGGATGAACCTTCCTGCTCCACGTTGAACTCTTTCCGGTTTCTGAATGAACCTTGATGGATAAGGGTACCAGATTATGCTGCATACTATCTTGTTGGCCATACATTTGTTAAATAAGCAGCTCGAATAGCATACTGTGAGGCTAAATGCAGTTTTCTTCGCAAGGATCAGAGTTTTTTTTCCGTAGTTTTACAAACTTTTGCATCATAAAAGGACCAGCTTAAAATTTTCACCACATCAACCGTTAGTTATCACCACATCAATCGTAGAAAGTACCGATGAATTTATGGCGTTTTTAAACTCAAAGATTTGATTCACTTTTATTACGCGTAATAAAACAGCTTCATTCTGATTTATTTATATTTCTTATTTGTCGCACCATTTTTCTGTTGCCCTCAGAGCATCCCTAAGCAATTAATGATTTTCTGGGCTACTAATTTTTTTTGCAGAATACGTGTATCCACGAAAACTCGCACCAAGATTTTTTAGGCCAATTTAGCGACAATATCAACAATATAAGCGAAGAATAGCATCAGGCCTAACACAGACCCCTAGGGAACACCTGACGTCGCGTACAAAGATGGCGCTTCATATAGCCCAACCCATGTTCCCAGCACTATTGGTAGGCTCCTAACCGCTTCCTTGCTCATGGCACGTTGTGTCTAATGTTGTGTCTCATCTAACAGACAATTGTACGGACGGACAGACAGACAGACCGACGGACGAACAGACAGACAGACAGACAGACAGACCAAAATTTTTGCGTCGATGGTCCCCAAGAAAAACTATCGTCTTTAAAAAGTGCATTCACGGCCTCGTCATATGCACACCTCTACAATGAACATTGTTATCAAGTTTCTCTTACCAACAAATTTGTTGCAGGTTCTCGAAAAGCACGTCATACTTAGGTTTAACTTCAATTACTTTACGTGGCACAAACAGCTAAAGCTAATTTAAATTTTTAAAGTAGCTGATTCAAGCAGCCAACAAAGTGGGAGGGACTTGAATACTGAACCACCATTAGAGCAGAACCAACTGCATTTTGTTGGCTAATTCACCCCAACATTAACAATGCAGCGGAATTGGTAATGTTGTTAATGATGTTCCTTCGCATGAATCATCAAGTTACCAAACGTTACAACGGATGCTTTAGTCAACGCCAGAAAAACGGACGCCGAACTCTGGCAGCTCTTCGAGATGCGTCTTTTCTTCAACTTACAATTGTCGTGCGTCGTTTTACGAAATACTCTATTGCACCACACTCACAGGATGTGTGAGTTGACATGTCCCTTCTCTGCGTTTCCACAGTCTATTCAACCAGTTACAAAACCTCAGCCAGCCCGGCATCCGCACTTCTACACAATTATTGACTTACCCCTGTGCTTGGCCCTTGCCAATGGGGATGCTGTACCAGGGCATGCACGTCGACTTATTGTCGTGCGCGGAAATTTCCCATCACTTCACATCGCCGCTTGGGACATTGCTTTGTATTGCGTGTTCGACAGATGCACTGTTATTGGCACTCAAGAAGCCTCAACGCACTACAATTCGCGACCACAGACACACGGACAAGCGAGTGGCGCTGCACTACTGCCACCGAGCTCCGCTGGCCTGTTCAAGTCAGCGCAAACCTAGCAGCTATATTCGACCCGCTAGTCCCACCATTTTGGACCTCATGGTTAAAGTCGTGGATCGAGGAGTTTGCGGCGGCCTTGTAACACAACTGGATCCAATAGTTCATATATGAGGTAATGCAGTATCACCTTCTACATGACCCAAACCGCTGCCTCACATACTTTTCCTGGTGCCCTTGCCCATGCAATGATTTACTAAACGTCGTGCTCAAGTTTTGTGGCATCAAACGTCATCTTTTTTCTGAAGGACGAAACAGCTGTACCTGGCCCATCAAATTCCAGGACGCCTCCTGCACCATGGCCACTCGAGATCATTACACTGGCAGCTACCGGCTACGCAGGTGATGGAGACTATTCTCGCTGTTCGATCAAGCCGTTGACTCAGAGACCGACGACCCCGGAGCTCACAAATCCTGCCTTTGATGTTCCGGTTCTCACACCAGAGCCATTGTCATCTCTCTCTGTCGCAGATTCGACGCCTGTCAGTGCCACGTTCACCATCGGGTTCACTGCAGAAACCTGGTCCGCTGCACTGTCTGCCCTGGGTGATTCAACGTCCTCAGCCAGGCTGGCTAACCTGCCTGCCGATTTGATTCCTGTCTTGGCACGCGTGGACGCCCGCAACACCGCTCAAATTACGCACACCAAGCCCGATGTCGCACTGTTCGGATTCAGATGTAACAACACACTGGCAGTTGAAATTCAGTCGCCCGAAGACAGTCTTCCCAATCATGGCTTCACCTCTGACACCTCAAGTGCCAACCAGGGTTTTTCAGACCTGCATGCGAGGATTTCCTACCCCCCTTCCTGGAGAGTCAATGCCCACGCTCTGTGACCAAACTATAACACCGACACTATCCAGTGTCGTGGACAGCCGCTCCTCGTTGCATCTGTCGTCTCGTCATCAAGTCTGGCGAGGCAGCATCACGTCTCTCAACAGCGTGCGACTCATGCACCACCCCAAACACACATCAGATGGTAGACAGACGCGCTGCTGCTGGAGCTCCATTATCCGCAACGCACGAATCGTGCCGCGTCGTCGGCCGTGGCGTGCACGCAAATTCTACCACCAGCATTTCGATCACGTGCCTCTTTCTTGCTCGCTGCTCATAGCAACGCGCAGTCATCGTAGTCCTCACCCACTGCGCGGTTCCCTGTGCCGCTCACCTGAACTGTCAGAATGTTCGGTACGCCTTCCACCCTGACGACCTTCAGACTTTTTAATGGACATTTACAGGAATTGACGGACTTGTACATTGTGTTTATATGTTTTTCCTACCTCTTTTTATTCGTAGTGTTTATTGCGTAACATGCTAGGCGGGGAGCACTTGTAGCGTAGCCGGCTAGAAAAAAAGATGACGAGCGTTGGTGGCTCGCGGGGCGTGGTGCCTAGAATGTTCGTTTGCTTCTGGCTGGCTGAACGCCATGGTCACTGCTCTACTTCGGCAGCCCGCTCCCTGTACGTCTCGTCTTTTTAATTAAACCAGCGACGACGGCACGTCTATGTCGGGCGCCGCTTCGTCGCTACAGCTCGTTCATCAGAACGGCTTTCCAGTTCCACCAGCATGCAAGCCAAAGGCTCCCACCTTGATGATTTGCACTAGAACACACTGCGATACAGTGTGCTCCTGTGTCATTGCAGTGGGAGAAACTGGGATAGAGCGAGAGCAGTGTGACCCAGCCCACTCAAACACACTTGGCCACAATATAGGCAGCTGACAGTGGACCAAGAACACGACGACTGTTATTACCGACCGCCGAGGCTACCAAGAAAATGAATCTCTCGCTGAACATATTGAGGCGCTGAAGTGTCAATGCCATTTTCGGCGCGTTTTCGAAGAACACTGCCTGGGCGCAGACATATTCGGCCAGGACCTTCTGCTGACAAATAAAAAATGCACTTGCTAGTCCAGTTTCAGCGCATCTACTCGCTAGGCTACGCTTTTAAAGAGTCAATTATGCTGTGCCTACTCGCTAGGCTGTGTGTTATGGCGCTACCATCTGATCTCGTAAACTGCATTGCTGGGTGCCTATAGCATAAAGCGCAGTGCTTACATGGAGTTGGAATGAACTGTTGCAGAAGACGAAAAAGACGAGCCTCTGCTGCGCTGCTGTTACTGTTCGTTTGTGATTTTTAATAAAATTTCGTCGTACTGTCGCCTCCGTGGTGCGTGAGATGCAAGGACGCATGCTTCGCCCCCTCTTCCACCAAGACCAGGATGTGACCTGCAAGCGTCCAATGGGACTGGTGCGCTTAAGCATCTGAAAATGGTGCTACCAAGGACATCGAGCTGCTCTGATGGGGATGACATTGAAGCTGACGGTGGATACGCGGAGCCCACGAACCGGCGCCTAGAGAAGAAGCTTCGCAGGACTTCAAGCGTTAGTGACCTCAATCACAGTGCATCGTCCTCTCCTTAGAACTGCACGATTGCTTACTTCCCTGTCATTGCTACAGGTACCTGAATTTCCTGAATAGACAAGCTCTCTGGGCTTATCTTGGAAGAATAGTTCCAGGGCACATAAAAGAGGTCCACAATGATTCCAGAAGGAACATTTTCGCTGTTGACTTTTCTACACGAGCGAACCTCAATACTGTGAAGGCTGTGACTCAGATGGGCAATATACCTGTGTGCTCCTTCATTATAAATGCAGGCTGCACCATTGCTGGTGTGATTTCTGACGTGGATAAGCGTATTGTTAGCAGTGATTTGTTAACACTGATATTCTCGACTGTCAATATCGATGTCGTACACCGTTTTGGACAGTAAAAAATGTGTGAAGGTAGTTTTTGAGGGAGACACATTACCATCCCATGTGAAAGTGGGCTATGTGAGGCATCCTGTGTGCCCGTACGCACCTAGGCCATTACAGTGCCGCTAATGCCAAAAACTTGGGCACGTTAGTGCTGTGTGCGTGAACAGGTGGACTTGTCCCCGCTGCAGCGGAGGTCATGAAGAGTCATCATGAGGGATATCTACCCTGAAGTGCTCTAACTGCGATGGCCCGCATGAGTTGAGGTCAAAAGATTGCCCTAAAATAAAGACTGAAATGACCGTGCTAGGAAAATGGTACGAGATCACTCTACGCACAGAGAAGCGGCTTCTAAGGTGCACCATCGCGAAAGGCGCTCTCGTAACCGCAGGAGGAGATCAGCATCGACAAGTGTACGAAAGCCTTTATTGCCTAATGAGTCAGCGAGAGATGCTCTTGTATCTGAAGCGATATCTCAACCTCGAGTCACACCTTCTTTGAACGTGACGGATAATACCTCAAGTCTTTCTCTTCCGCCTCGGAGTGCCGAAGTTCAAAGACCAGAAAACCGGCATGAACATGAGACTTCGTCATCGGATGTGCAAATTAAAGCAATGCTTACGCAGTTGATCCGTGCTTTGCGAATGCTGCTTGTTGGTGTCAGGATGTCTGTTGCCAAGGCTGCAGTGCAAACTCTAGACGGACTAGAAACGGTGCTTGGTGCTATCTAAAACCAACAAAAATTATGGCGTTAGCAGCCTTATCGTCATAACTGAATGAAAGAATTAGTCGTTCTTTTATATTTCAACATCATACTCGAGGGCTACGAGGTCACCTTAAAGATGTATACAGAGAATGCGGAAATATTGATTCCCTGTTGCTGTGACATGCGAGCCGAATATGACTTTACCATTCAGACTGTCTGGGTATGAACAATTCATTTCCCAGACAAGTGTAAACCCTAGCGAAATTGCGCTATTCGTGCGTTGCGATCTCACGTATTCCCATAAACAAATGCCTATGCGTACCAGCAATGAGTTCGTTTCTCTTACGCTGAACCTAAAAAGAGGAGCGGTATCAATCATTGGTGGTTATTTCCCCAAGCGGGAAATTTGACGCTGAACACCTCAAACTTTTCACCGACTTGACTCAAGGACCTCACGTAATTGTTGCTAACTTCAATGCACATCACCATCTTTGGGGCAGCAGCGTCATAAGTACTCGGGGAAGACAACTCCTAGACTTCACAAGCAGCAATGGCCTTCATATTATGAACGTTGGATGACCGACATATCTGCGTGGGTCAACGTGCAGCAGCTATCTTGACTTAGCTATCGCTTCTTCGTGCCTTTCAACATCCATCGTCTGGTGCGCAGACATTCAAACGTATGTTAGTGATCGCATTCCTACTTACATACAACTGCGATGGTATACCGGCGTTGCAATCAATTGAAGGTCTTGCACAGATATGCAGGCTTTTCAAGAAGAGCTAGAAAAGTCTCGTAGCTCTATAGTTTCTCCGACAGACATTGAAGAAAGAATTAACAAAGCAGTACAGACCACTTCACGAGTTGTCACAATATCTAATACCAGGAAGCCGGTTGATGTGGTATGCGAACGGCTAAGGGCAGTTCTTTGTAGAGCTGAACGCAAATACCGGCTAACGAAATCGATCACAGACCTGAGGACCTCTTGTAACATGGAAAAGAAAATTCAGAGGTACTTAGAAAAGCCTGGCCGCCATAATTGGAAGTCATTTTGCACCACAATGAACCCTCGAAAACTACTGTCCTAGATATGGCGCGTCGTATGAGCTCTACCGTCTTCTCCTGAGCAACTGCTTCTATTTTGTGCATTGGCCATCATAAGAACTTGCAGCGAGAAACAGATCGCAGAAGAATTTTGCATACACCTCTCCAGCTCTGCAACAACAGATGGCTCACTGCTTCCGTGCACACCCCCTACGGCATCCGTCCGTGTCGATCATCCTTTCACGCTGCAAGAGCTTCGTGTGGCTGTGTCTACTTTGCAACGTTCTAGTGCATCTGGGCCTGTTGGAATCACCTATGCTACCTTGCGCCAACTTGGTGCTCGGGCAATCGAAGAACTGCTGTCTTTTTACATCTTTTCTTAGGCATCTGGAACTGTACCGGCACACTAGAAAAGTAGGGAAATTGTGGCATTTCTACAACCTGGAAAGTCTCCCCGTGAATTTCTATCTTACAGACCTGTGGTGCTAGCAAGTTTTGTAAGAAAACTCTAGGAACAAATGATTGTGATACAATTGAAATGGTTCCTAAAGAAGAAAAGAGTATATCCAGGCGCCATGAGTGGCTTCCGGAAGCGAAAGTCATCAATCGACAGTGTGATTGATTTCGTAACAACCATTGGACATCAGAAAAGGCACCACCAATTAACGGCTGCAGTATTTCTTGATATCAAAGGTGCATTCTACAATGTTCTGCATGACGCCATCCTAAATGCTCTTGAAAACTATAGCATTGGTGGCCGCATGCGTAAATGGATAGCCAGCTATATTCAAGAAAGATCTATATTCATGTCTAGTGCTGACGGTGACACAAATAAGTACTCCGTCTATCGTGGCGTGCCTCAAGGTGGTGTCCTGAGATCAACAATATTTAATATCGTACTTGTTGGCCTCGTAAAAAATGTCGTTAAACTATAGGCTACATTTCGGTTTCTGTGTACGCAGATAGAATTTGCGTTTCGAGCACGAGTATAATACGTTTGAAAGTACAAAAGAAACAACAACGTGCGGTATTGGGAACGTCTGCATACCTCAATACTTTCGGACTACAACTGTCGCCGACGAAAAGTGCAACCCTGCCTTTCACGAGAAAATCCATGGCTTGCTGCCCCATATTGATTGATGGGAACATAATACCTTCGGTAACTCATCACAAGTTACTCGGAGTTATCATCAATCGTGATTTGTCTTAGCCGAAGCACATCGCATTGCTAAAAACAACTAGACAGCTTTGTCTTGTTCATTTGCCATAAATCTCGGAAAATCATGGGGACCATCGAAATCATCTCTTCTCCAGCTGTACCAGACATTTTATTGGATACCTTCGCTAGAGTACTCCTGTTCTCTCCCGTGCTCACACATCGGCCGTACGAACACTCGAGGGAGCTCCGGCGCGTGCCCTAAGAATATGCCTAGGAGTACCTCGATGCACTTCTACATGAGGCACCATTGCAGAAGCACGTGCTTGTACAGCTCGTCTTCATCTTCAACACTAACCACTACGAGTACATCTGAGGTTCTTGACTAGACCATCCACTGGGAGACACTTTTAACACATGACCGAACGCTGCATACTCAGAAACCGTTATGTCGCACCAAGATCTGTTGCCTTCAAAATGTGCACCACATGTTATCTCCGACATACCTCTCTGGACGATTCCTAAACCCATCGTGTGACTTTCGCTTCCAGGAATAACAAAAATGTTGGAAATACAGACTGCTGGTCTTAAGCATTTCACTTTGTCGCATATTGACTATAAGTACGAATACACAATACAATTTTTTGCTGATGGCTCTGTCACGCAGACCTGTTGAGTAGGAGCTTTCAGTGTGCCTCAAATGCGAATCACTCAGCGCTTCAAAATAGCACACAGGACATCATTTACTGCCACCGAGCTGACCGGCATCGACAAGCTGCGTGCTACATTTTTCAACAGAGTTCAGCGAAGGAGCATTAGTTTGCTACTCAAAGGCAGCTCATCAGCTAATTAGAAACTACATGAAACAAGACACTGCATACAGTCCTCTGTGTGTGACATAATGAATATGTTGAATGAGGCATTTCAATCCGGACATACAGTTGCGTTGCAATAGATTACCAGTATTGTTGCATAGCTGGGAATGAACAAGCTGATGCAGAAGCGAAAATGGCACACACCATTGGCGTACTGATATCGATTCGCTATTCCCGATACGACATCAAAGCCTTGCTGTCTAAACGTATGAGACATTTATGCAAGGACTATGCAATGATCGGGAGTGTGGCTACAAGCGCATTTACAGGCTTGACTCTTGTGGTGTTTTTCGCATTCCGTTCCGACTAAGGAGAGACCGAGAAACGCTACTACATAAACTGCGGCAGGGTGTTGCATACACGCAACGATACTTATGCATGATGAGCCAAGAGCAAAATCCTAACTGCAACTTGTGTAACACGCCAGAAACTATTATTCACATCCTGTGTGTGTGTCCTTGATGCGCAGTTGAAAAAAAATCTAGTCTAAAGTGCCTCACAGACTACCTAGACTGCCAACACCTTTCGGAAGAGAAACTTTTGGGTGCTTTGGAGCTTGTGGATCACGCTCAACACAGTTCAAAGGGCCTGCTCGCATTGCTAAGCAAGACAGATTTAAAATCCCGTTTTTGAAAAATTTGATAATGTAGAAACTTTTGCGCGTGTACTACACCGAACACGACATTGTGTGCAGTGGCTCATTGTGCTATACCAAAATCACCCCTCATCATACCCTCCTCTTTCTTTCCCTTTTACCCTTAGCCCCGTGTACAGTAGCAGGCCAGAAACCCGCTTTCAAGGCTGACCTCTCCTTCTTCTCATTAAACACCTTCTTTTTCATCTGTTTTGCATGAACGCACTGCTAAGCCGTGTGTGTCTGCACACTGAGAACGCTGGCAGCGCATTGAAAAAAGCATGCTTCATCGCTCTGTCATAGGAATCGGTGCAACACGGAAGTGAAACATCTCCTTACTGATATGGTTTATTCGTTATAGTAGCTGAATAAAGAGACAATATACAAGGTCTGTTCGTGTTTGACATCTAAAGAACCCTTCGATGTGAGTGCATTCACGTTGGCACTTATTAATACATCTCTTATTGATACACTTATTGATACATACACAGGCATCGATGAGCTTGTGGTCATTGATGCCTGTGGTAGCTGTAGTGTTTAAACAGGGAGAGCAGAACCAGAGAAAAAGGTGTAACAGCCAGAATAACGTGACCGATTGTTCGCCTTACTACGGCTAAAGGAGCCTACTCCCGGCATGTTCGAGCTTTTGAAGGCCCCTTTTTGATTAGATGAAACCGCAACGTCAGTTTCGTCTTTTATGTTGCCCCGCCATGAATTCTCACAGGGATAGCATAAACGGGGATCGCTTTGTTAGTGTAGACGAGGCATATGCATCGCTCGACGCGTTACAGAGCTATTATTGGTCTGGATAAACGCTATAAGCCATGCCTAGGCTTTTGGTAAGGTGCCCACCTGGTGGTGCATTAGGCATTCAAAAAAAGTAGCCTTCTATGGTTGAAAACGCACCGAATAATGCGGACGCGCACATACGACGCATTGAAGAATGTTATATTGGATGTCACGATCATTATGGATCACTTCACTTTACCAAGAGAACTGTGAGAAGGCAGTGGTAGATATAACTTACGTATATTTAACTCGTACAGGCAAAATACCGTGGCGCGAGGAGAGCGTATACGGCAAATATACTCTAGGATTTAAATGTCACAGGTTCGACCTTCCTGGCGGTACTTTTCCTTGAGTTCTTTTTGTATGTATTTTTTCATCGTCATTTTCGTGACGGAAGTACGTTACAGAAATCTTGCTGAAACTCCGCTTAAAGTATTCTATTGTAGAAACTGCGCGCTCGGCAAACTTCCGGACGACTTCAAATATTTTCTAGAGGTGTGGGGTGTAAAATTTAGCCAATTTTGTCTTTGTGGTATTCTACTCAGTGTGCGGCACAAACATAGCTTTATTTAATATAGGTGAAGGATATGCGCGTACGCTAAAACAGTGATCCGACGAGTGCGAGCGCTTGCCCTGAAATGTGACTTTCGTTATTGCACAATATACGCCACTTCTAGACGACTGATCATTCGTAACGCAGAATGACAGTAGATTTATTCGGGCAATCAAGATCAACTTACTCTAGCAGTCAGTCATTGCGGCTCTCACTGCAGAAACTCCACTTAACTTACTGCACTTAGCTACTGAAACATCCAACCTAAGCCTTTTTAGCTTTTTATTTGTATAGTTGGAGATGCAATTATCACTTAGTTGCATCCAGGTATTATGAAAGCTACATTTTGGTGGTGATTATACTCCTTTTATTTGAAGATTCATGATCGTAATAGCTGCAGTAGCTCACAAGGTGCGGCAATAAGCCTAGTGGTCATTTTTACCAGGTTGAAATAGTGCAGCTGTATTACGCGGAACGTGAAAAAAGGTGAAGGGAAAGTATGTCCAAGCACGTGCCGAGAGCTACACTATTCATTGAGTATTTCGCATTCACGTTGTTTTTCGCATTGGTATGAACTGTTTAGTGTGTCAGTTTAATTGCCGCAACGCATCTGCGGTTACGCTACCGAGATATTTAAGGCAACACGTGTCAGAGTGACGTTGTAATCCAGGGAAGTCATCAGCAAATGAGCCACCTTCTTTTACGCTATACAAAGCATGAAGAGAATAAAATGTGAAATTATTAGTACGGCAAACAAAATATTGAATACCCGAGTTAGTTATGACATGAAAAAATAAAGAACAAACAATCGTGATTTCTCTTTGTGGCATAGAGAGTAACGTGGCAGTCTCAAGATATTTGATGAGTCGAGGAGACAGCTTTCGATTCCACTGACTCATAGTTTTCTTTATTTTCTTTCATTTGTCGCACTGCTCATGTTTCAGTCTCATGTTTCAGTCTTCAGTTTTTTAAAAACAAATCAAAATTTTGAACTCGTCCCTTAACAGGTGTTGTAGTGTGCAGCGTGTCACAACGCAGCGTTGTTCAAGCAGCGTCCTAGAATCCGGCGTCACACTTATGCAAAAGTTAGGTACAGCACTGGGACAGCGTCACTGGGTTTTTGATGAGGAATGGCTGGAACCAGGCGTAACCACCATGCAGCGTAGTGCAGTGTGCACATGTAACTTTGTAAACAGGCAATTTGGAAGAAGGTATGAGCAATGTTTCTATCAGACATTCAACTTATTCATGACAATGCGAGGTTGCACAGTGAGGCTGTAGTACCGAAGTTCTTCCAGTGCTTTTGAAGGGAAATTTTAGACCATTCACTATACAACGTTGACTTTGCTCCACCTCTTTACGATCACTTTGCTAACAAGAAACACTGGCTTGGAAGACAGGAGAGTGATGAAGTTAGTGGGCTAGACTGGTGTTCATCAGAATTGGAAAACACAGGCAACAGCACTGCTGCCAAGGCTGTCGCCTGGGATGAGATATTTGAAAGTAAGAGTATTTAGTGGACTAAGTGCTGCCAACCAATCTCCAAGTCGAAGCGGTGACATTACACAGACGGTAGTTACGTGTATATGTACATAAATGTTGCCGGTAAATCGTGTTTGTTTATAATTGTGGCTCTGATTTTGCGACATAACACACATTTAAAACTACACATGATACTTCGAATTAAAGAAAGAAGACATAAAAGTGTGACATGAAAGTGTGACATAAAAGAAAAGAAGGCATAAATGTGTGAAAATAACTCACTTACATTTTTACCAATTTTTTAGTACCAACCCTGCAATAAAGAGGCATTTATCGGTGAGAAGCTGTTACACAGTAAACAGTCTTCCCATTCATGATGAAATAAAGGCCACTGTAAACCAACAAGCTTCAAAAAACAACAACACAAGAAAAGAACGCGCTCATGGACAAAGGCAACTACATAGTGTTGGGTACTAGAAGAACTGCTATGTTTATTATCAGGCTTTTATAAAAGTGATAGGCAAAATGTATAGTCTATAAGAAACGCACAGAACGTCATATAGCTGATACAATATAGCAGGCGACATGCTGTCACAGTATGGCGGACAGCGTATGTCGGAAGGCCTCTTCTGGAGATGTAAATGTTTGCGCGCAACAAGGAAACAAAATATACGAATAAAGAACGGTACAGGACAACACAAGTGCGATTACCCCAGGCGGTATTGAAAGTAACAACAGTTCATCGCTCTTGTTTAAAAATAGATTGCCATAAATCGTTGAAATAAGTGAATGCGGTGCCTTGTAGGTACAAGCACACCTTGTGCGCTCTGCAAGACCAAAACAGGTTGATGCTGCCTGGCCCGGAGCACTTACGGCTGCAACGCAATGTTTTGTAGACTGTGGTTGAGGTGTCGAGATGAGTCTGGGCCAGCTGAAAGATGTTTGAAGTTTATGATCCGGAATCACCTTGCTTACGCTCTTAAGAACAATTTTCCTAGTCACTAACTTCTAATGCTCAGTTCTCAACGGTTTGTAAATGGCACTTGTTGCACATTAGCAATCGACTAATATATTAGCAATCGACTAATATCGCTACACGTTGGAAGGGCGCATCAATCACCGGCATTTTTTTTTCCGAGGGGAACACGTCCGACTAAGTGCTTTGGCACAGTGCGCTGGCAGATGTCACAAGAGCGCACAAATCGTGTCGCCTCAGCCTGCACGCCCGGCCAATAAAATTTTTCTAGAATCCTATCGGTTGTTCGTTTAATACCTTGGTGACCTGCCATAACCGCAGGGGCGCCTGCGCAAGTAGGCGTTTGGTGTGTAGCGACACCACGAAGCCGAGCTAAAGGGGGAGTTTCGACTCCCTCCCACGCCTAGCCAGGCGTGGCTTTGCCGTGTCCGAGGAAAAGGGGATCCTGGGGGTTGAGCCGACGCTGGGTGATTGGACCGTTAAGGCCCCCCGGCAGAGGCAACACACCCCTTTGGCCCCGGCTTCACGTAGACGGCACCCCTGAGCTGACCCACCCAGGGGAATCGGCAGTCGCCTTTTCCTATCTCTCTCTCCCTACATCTTCGTCTTTATCTCTTACTATTTATCTGTCCTGTCTTCTACTCTCTTCCGTTTACTTCCAAACTTCCTGGCGGCTAGGGTTAACCCTGTGCAAATAGCCTACCTTGGACTAGGCGCATCGGGTTATAGTGGCGTTGTACGGTTGGCGTTTGCAGGTTTCAGCATTTGTAACCTTGTAGCGTCCCCTCGTTGGGCTCCGTGGTGGGTGGCCGCCAACGCTGCTGAACAACAATAAGGAAGACATGCATGGATCATTCCCACTACTGTCTGATCGTACCGGCTTAAAGCCGGTACGCACCGATGATCTCACCAGAGAAGGATTGGCCACCCTGGTGCAGTATCTGGCCATCCCCTCCCGTAGGCATTCATCAATTAACTCGCGGCCCTCAGTCCCCACCAGCTGCGGAGCAACTGACCACGGTGGCTGTCAGATCTGCAAAGCAGCAAAGGGAGCCAGGAATCTCTGGATACGGACAGGCCACCATTGGAACTTGAACTTAGCAACGTTTAACGTTAGAACGTTATCTAGTGAGGGAAGTCTAGCTGTATTATTTGAGGAGCTAGAAGGCATTAAATGGGATATAATAGGGCTGAGTGAGGTTAGGAGGACAGATGAGGCCTATACTGTGCTACAGAATGGGCACGTCATTTGCTATCGGGCTTGGCAGACAGAAGAGAACTGGGAGTAGGGTTCCTAATTCACAGAAACATAGCTGGCAACATAGAGGATTACTATAGCATTATTGAAAGGGTGGTAGGCATTGTAATTAAACTGAATAAAAGATACAAAATGAAGGTAGTACAGGCTTACGCGCCTACATCCAGCCATGTTGACGCTTCAGTTGAAAGCTTCTATGAAGACGTGGAATTGGCAATGAGTAAGGTGAAAACACAGTATACTATAGTAATGGGCGACATTAATGCAAAGGTAGGGAAGAAGCAGGCTGGAGACCAGGCAGTAGGAGATTATGGCATCGGCACTAGAAACGCCAGAGGAGAGCTACTAGTAGAATTCGCAGAACGCAATAATCTGCGTATTTTGAATACCTTCTACCGAAAACAAGAAAACCGCAAGTGGACATGCAGGAGGCCTAATGGCGTAAATAAGAACGAAATAGACTTTATAATGACTGCACACCCAGGAGTCGTGCAGGATGTGGAAGTGGTTGGCAAGGTAAGATGCAGTGACCATGGATTGGTACGGGCTCGAATCCGCCTAGACTTGAAGAAGGAACGACAGAAACTGATACGCAAGAAGCAAATCAATGAGCTAGCACTGAGAGGGAAAGTACAGGAATTCAGAGTGTCACTGCAGAACAGGTACTCTGCTCTTAGCGAGGAAACCAACCTTAGCGTAGATACAATGAAAGATAATCTGACGAGTATCATCACAGAGTGTGCAGTGGAAGTTGGAGGCAGGGTAGCTAGACAGGACACCGGCAAGCTTTCCCAGGAAACGAAGAACCTAATTAAGAAGCGTCAAATCATGAAAGTGTCAAGTACAACAGACAAAATAGAACTGGCAGAGCTTTCGAAGCTGATTAATAGGCGTAAGTATGCGATGTAAGAAGGTATAACATGAAGAGAATTGAGCACGCTCTGAAAAACGGAGGAAGCGTCAAAGCAGTGAAGAGGAAACTTGGGATAGGCAAAAGGTGGATGTATGCACTAAGGGACAAAGAAGGCAAAATAACTACCAATATGGATAGGATAGTTAAAATAGCGGAGGAGTTCTACACAGATCTGTACAGTAGCCGAGACAACTACGACCTTGATACTATAAGAACTAGTAGTAACCCAGACGACACCCCACCGGTAATGATAGAAGAAGTCAGAAAAGCATTGGAGAGCATGCACAGAGGCAAAGCTGCTGGTGAGGATCGGGTAACATCAGATCTGCTGAAAGATGGAGGACAGATTGTGTTAGAAAAATTAGCCACTCTATTTACGAGGTGTCTCCTGACGGGAAAAGTACCAGAGTCTTGGAAGAACGCTAACATCATCTTAATACATAAGAAAGGAGATGACAAGGACTTGAAGAATTACAGGCCGATCAGCTTGCTCTCTGTAGTATACAAGCTATTTACAAAGGTAATTGCTAGCAGAGTAAAGAAAACATTAGAATTCAATCAAACAAAGGAACAAGCAGGATTTAGAACAGGCTACTCAACAATTGACCACATTCATACTATCAATCAGGTAATAGAGAAATGCTCAGAGTATAACCAACCACTATACATAGCCTTCATAGATTACGAGAAGGCGTTTGATTCAGTAGAAATATCAGCCGTCATGCAGACACTGCGGAATCAGGGCGTAGATGAAATTTATATAAACATTCTGGAAGAAATCTACAGGGGATCAACTGCTACCATAGTGATTCATAAAAAAAGCAACAGAATACCAATAAAGAAGGGTGTAAGGCAGGGGGACACAATCTCCCCAATGCTATTCACTGCGTGCTTACAGGACGTTTTCAGAAGCCTAGAATGGGAACAGTTAGGGATAAGAGTTAATGGAGAGTACCTCAGTAACCTGCGCTTCGCCGATGACATTGCATTGCTGAGTAACTCAGGGGACGAATTGCAACTCATGATTACGGAGTTAGACAAGGAGAGCAGAAAGGTGGGTCTTAAAATTAATCTGCAGAAAACGAAAGTAATGTACAACAACCTCGGAAAGGAACAGCGCTTTGCGATAGGTAATAGTGCACTTGAAGTTGTAAAAGACTATGTGTACTTAGGGCAGGTAATAACCGCAGAGCCTAACCACGAGCTTGAAGTAACTAGAAGAATAAGAATGGGGTGGAGCACATTCGGCAGGCACTCTCAAATTATGACAAGTAGATTGCCACTGTCCCTCAAGAGGAAGGTATATAACAGCTGTATCTTGCCGATACTTACCTACGGAGCAGAAACCTGCAGACTCACAAAGAGGGTTCAACTTAAATTGAGGACGGCGCAGCGAGCAATGGAAAGAAATATAGTAGGTGTAACCTTAAGAGACAAGAAGAGAGCAGAGTGGATTAGGGGACAAACGGGAGTTAAGGATATCATAGCTGCAATAAAGAAGAGGAAATGGACATGGGCCGGGCATGTAGCACGTAGACAGGATAACCGCTGGTCATTAAGGGTCACCAACTGGATTCCCAGAGAAGGGAAGCGGGGTAGGGGGAGACAGAAGGTTAGGTGGGCAGATGAGATTAAGAAGTTTGCGGGTATAATTTGGCAACAGCAAGCACAGGACCGGGTTAACTGGCGGAACATGGGAGAGGCCTTTGTCCTGCAGTGGACGTAGACAGGCTGATGATGATGATGATGATGAATATAGGTTTGAGCTGTGTAGGTCCTGCCAGCCGCAGCTTTAGCGTCTTGGCCTTTCGGTGACGACGTCTTGCTTCCGAACATCCCGAAGGACCCTTTAGCAAAACATGATACATGCTTTCCGTCACTTTCTGAGGGTGCTCCATGTTCTGATTTTCTCCACGGTGGTCACCACTACAGAAAATCAGAAAGATTAGCTCTGTGGGGTTTGCTTTCTAGTTCATCGGCAGGCTATCTGCCGTCCTCCACTGACGTAAATGGGCAGACAAGCAAACCCATCCAGAAGTTTTAATTGCGCACGCACTCTCTGTGATGCGTTCCACAACCTAGGCATACTTTTCCATCGGGTGGGTTGTGAGCAGCGAGGACTGAATGTAATATGTGTGGTAATATTTTCTTCCTGAGGCTGCAAACTCGTGCCTGATAATTTAGTTCATTGCATGCCTGTGAAGCCTTAATTAGATGCACCGTACTGCATAAACATGAAGCTGAGTGACGCTATGGCCATCCTCACCGTGGGCTATCAAAGTTTTTCCGTTTGCTGCGCTTGCGAAGGTAACAAGCGCTACAAACCACTCGATTTTTAAACTTCTGGTAAAAGGACAAATCTCTACAAAATCTTCATACCATGAGCTACTTGGGACTGAGCATGTAAGCACTGGTTCGTGCGGCTGCTTGTAGCATACTTAAAAATAGTGGGCATATCTCAATCAAAACTGTGACAATGCAGCTGATACCAGGCAGAAATCCAGACGACGGGCCGTTTCTTTGCACGTCTATGAAGTGAGAAGGCCAGCACGAATTATGGGTACCCAAATCACCCAAATTTGTTTTATTAATATTACGTATCATTTTATTTCTTACGTGCCCATTTCATCGTTTTACCAGCTGAGAGGCAATATTTGACGGTTCGGAGGAAGTCACCCAGCGCTGTTTTATTTACTAGTTTTTGACATCTCGTTTTAGAAGCCAGGTAGTCTAGTGATGGATGTTGCGTGTACCTCCATTTCATCTGTGGTTGTACTCATGTGTTCTTCAGTAGAAAAACGTGACAACATGCCTGGTAGTGAGAGGTTGTTCCCTCCAAATCCATAGTACAAAGCCTCCCAAATAATCTTTGTTGAAGGGAGGTCGTCACAAGTATTTTTCCAGTAAGGCATACACATTAGAGCTGAGCTGATTGATAAATATTCATAATACACGACAGGGCCACATTTAGGAATCGACCTTCGATTTCAATTACATATAAAAAGTCAAACGTTTCAACAGGTTAGTTTATTTGTCACACAGACTATCACGCTGGCCAGACACAGGTTCCTCTACATTATGAGCACATGGAGATAGGTTTTAGTGAATTCTTTCTTTTCTACTATTGTGCGTCTTTGCACTTCTTGCTCTGCTTTGGTCTACTTTGCGCTTGTTGGCTTCTTTCTTGTGTCTTTGTTTGCACACAATATCTCTAAAATGCACTAACAATGGTGATTGTCAGTCTCATAGACAACAAAGTGGCAAAATTTGTGGCAAAACAAAGTGGCAAAACAAAGTAAACAAAGTGGCAAAATTTACCGAAGCCAAAATAAACGCTGACCGACTCTTTTATATTTATACATAACACTGCTGCATTTCGTACTAGCACAAGAAATGCATATGCCATTGGCAGCCATTGGCCGTTTTAACACTGCATGAGGGCTGCAATCGATGAATTACATCAATTGTTTTAGAGAAACTTCAGAAGTCAATATTTGCTGAACGGAATACACAAACAACGTCATTGTCAAAAGGGGCTGCTAAACTACACATACTAGACCTTGTCTCGCCCAGTGAAATCTGGTGAAAAATTAAATTTTTCGTTAAGGCAGCTACGATAGGTGGACCTAGCCAATGTCGCTTTCAAGTTTTCCCGCTTTAGGAGCTCATAATGCTGTCTTTTCACGTCACCGTTCAATTATTTAAGTCCAAGCTCATATGAAGCCTGCCAACTTTTTTCTTAACAAAAACTGAGAATCTCACCTAGTAAGGAGGCTATCATTTTTATGATGATACACGCACACTCCATTCTTTCCAGCACTTCTTGGAGTCACTCTCGCATACAAAACGGACTCTTCCACGCTGGTATGACGACTGACATTGCAGAGGATACTATGACCATACACACGACTTTTTCAGGCAGAGTATCCCCTAGAGCGATGCCTGAGATACTTATTAGCTTCTAACTGTAAAGCACTAACAGTGGCCACTGCATGCTAAACGAAATCTAAGGCTTCCAATGACACCAGATTCAGTAAAGCGTGGCCCCTATTTTTTACAAGAAACATTTTCACAGTAGTCAAGAGTGTAACAATTGCATTTTGCAGTTTTTTTGTCCCGAAGTGTGTGATCACGCTCTCGACGTAAGCACGCAGACCCACACCGTTAAAAGTTAAATACCGCCTCTGAAATCTTGCGGTACACTCATAACGGTAACAGGTTGACGTGTGACCCAGTGACCATCATGCAGACAATGCTTCTTCCCGCAGTTTGATATTTTAATCTCCTAATAATTGCTGCTTCCTTTGTAAGTTCAAATTTCTTGAGCATCAAAGTGATTGCCACAGTTCTTCTAGCTAAATTATCTAAATCTAGCTATTTCTTTACAGCCAACTTGAAAGGGGTAAAGCTTGAGAGATAGCTAATATTGTTTTCCGTTTCGTGACAATTTCTAGGAGAGCATCGTCGTCTGCACTTTTTGCATGCTTCTCTCATTCCAACTTCGGCCTCACGAGGGCATCGCGAACCTTGTAAGAACATGCACGCGGTTATGCACAGTATTCCTAACCTCCTTGGGCTGCGCCAGTAATTCTGCCACCTTGCACAGTTCTTCCGCTTTCACCATACTCGAAAACATTTTGAAGCATTCTTTTCTATGCAAAACATCTTGAGTGGGTTTCGATTTGCTGTGCGGCATGGCCACTCTTCATTCGCATGCGCTTGCCCTCTTTTTTACCTCCTCCGCTTTCCCTCTCTTACCCTCAACGGTGACGCAGGCAGAGTCTGATAGCCAACGCCCACTCTCACCTCTCCTTTTGCATCTCTCCCCGTGGCCCCGATTGCGCATTCGCGTTCCCTCCTCCACTCTTTTCTACGCTCCCCCCTCTCTAGCCTCGCAACGCAGGAGCAGGCCACATCTCCTTGCGAATTCCTTGGTTGAAAACAACTGCTTGCACGGCACAACCTTTAACAGGCCGCACCGTATATACACGCACTGTGTCCGTGTATACGCACCTCGAAGTAGGGCTGGTGAGGTTTTTTCTTTGCGTAATTGAACAATAAAAACTTGGCGGCTCCCACGCACACTGGGTATCAATGATATGTGAAGCTCGAATGAGAAAGGTTGATATGTCTCTTTAAAATCAGCACAACCCTATCGCAAAAACCAATGGCACTGGTCCAGCGCCATACCTCATTACTGGACCAGAGTGGCGCTGACACTGGGACAGTGCCACGCTGCACGAGGCACGCTGGCGCTGCACACTGGGACACCCATTATCGGCCGGAGTCTGGCTTTAACATTGTTTTCGAAAACTTTGGTGATGCGCAAATCGTAATAAAGGCTGAAAGCCACGTGCAGTGAAAAAAGAAAAAAAAAACTTGTAAGATAGTGAACGAGCCGGAGTCGAACCTACTACCTCACCACATCACGCATTCGGAATTTGACACGCTGCCCACTACTTCACACCTGACTTTTCTTCTTTTTTCACTACTCCACACCTGACGCACGAGATCGCGTGTACTTTTCTTCATCTTAAAAGACATTCAGGTATCCAGTAGTTTGATTCTGTCGTTCACATACGCAGTGTTTTGTCTCTTCGTGCTCGCGCCAAACAGGTGATTGTTAGCTTAGTCTTCGCGGGTTGCCTTCGATTACATTCATCTGGCACGTTTTGCCGCAAAGCTTGTTAGCCTAGCTGCAGATGTGTCACGGCAGTCGTAGTGACTCGCTATGCGGCTAGTATTACCTAAGTAGAAAACAGCGTTCGTCTGTACTGTTTACTGAACACTGTAGGTCCTGTCGCTTGATAATTTGTAAGTATTTTGTGTCCTCCTCGTTTACGTTACGCGTACGACAGCCGCAGCACTTCACTCATATTTAAACAACCATTAGGCTTGGGGCTCTACTTATTGCGTCATGGTTGCTGTGAAAATCGTAGATATTCAGTTAGAAAGGTTCTAATAATTGCTAAAGTGTAGTTTAGATCAAAACTTAATCATGGCTGGTGATATTTTCACCTTCGGCTACGCAAATGAGAAGCTAAAAACGACAATATCGGGAATTCGAGCGGGTAACTTCTGCCGGGGGCAGGAGGCTTCCTACGGTACGAGCCGAAACAACTCACTGCAAGACTAGGATGGTGTTGATTATCAGGCTGATACTACTGTCTTACTGTCCCTACTGAAAGTCATTGGTCGGTGGATGCTGGAACCAATGATGAATGTGGTGGAAATGATAGTGGATATGGTGGAAATATTCGTGCATATGGTGGAAAAAGCAGTGGGCATAATAGCTTGCGACGGCGACAGGGCAAACAAAAGATGGCAGATGGTGGCGGTGGTGGCGAGCCAATGGTGGTGACGGTGGAAAACGCCGGCTGATGGTGGCGAGGCAAGACGTGTTTGGTGGAAGGCTTGGTGAGCAACTGGTAAGGCAGGACATAGCAGCATGGTGAACACAAGTGACGGACCCTAACATAAAAAGCATGACATGTGTGTCTTGTAACAACATGACTACATGTCCACACTCATGATGCACTCACGGTCGTTTCGCTAGCCTGAATTTTACCAAGTTTGGTATTACGGGACGCAAACAAATGACGAAGGTATATGACTAGTACAAACATGATCATCAAGACACACGTGCATACCAAGCTCTTTACACGCTCGTGGCCGTTTTGCTCGCTCCACATATATAAAGTATGGTATCTCTTGACTTGAACAGACGACGATAGTAAATGACACGTTTAAACAAGATAAATATGATATGCATGTCATGTAAAGCATGACTACATGCTACGCTCATAGCATGCGCGCGGCCCTTTCACTGTTTTCACATATACCAAATGTAGTATTATGTCATGAATGGACGTCGAAGGTTATTGGCAGGTCCAAACATAATAGTCATGGCATGCGTGTCATGTAAAACTTGAATACATGCTAGCTCATAGCACGCTCGCGGCCATTTCGCTCACACCATACAAATCACACCATACTAATTTCTACGTATTTCCCGCTAAAGTCGTTGTCATTCCCTCAAGTTACAATTCTTTCTTGACGCTAGCATATCAAGACTAATTGCACGTTCAGAATGCAGCTAGTATCCCCGTCCACCTTTTCATATCGTGACCAGGTTTAAAACTTGTTTTAGGACTTTCGATAACATTTAAAATTTAGATAGACAATTACTGCGAATAAACAGCGCAAGTTGCTTATTCTAGCCCTCAATGCATTGTTACAGGAACAATTTTTTTATTGAGCTTGCATTTTCTAACTGCGCAGGAAATATGGACATAGGTTATTATACAGCAATGTATGAGCCTTATTTTAAGGAAGATAGCATTGAGTATACGTACAGATATTCCGTTGTTTGGGGAGCACCGCTGAAATATTAAAAAAATGTTTGTTGTTAGCTACACACAAACGTAAAAGCAACAGGCTTGCATAACACAAATAGACTTTCAATGAAATGCAACATTATCGTGAGAATTATGAAGCTTTAACTCAAGTTGGATAATTATAATTTTTATTCGTGTACGCAACCGCTTTTTTGGTGAAGGTTACTTTGAGTTGATAAAAAATCTGAGAATTTTGAGCTTCGCCTTCATGACCTAAACGCTATAGAGATATATGTCCATGCATACTTCAAACTCTTAGTGCATGAAATTTTATTGGAACTTCTTATTCACCCGCTACCTGGCCTTGAGGAAATAGTTGCACTAACGTGTGAGCATTTTGTAGAGGTTGACGAGCTTTAAATCATGAAGCCATTACCATAATTACGTGTTTTGAAGCCCAATGGGAACGTACGCTCCAACTACGTTTTATTAGGTTCATGGTGTATTGCAAAGAATGCATACAGAACGCGTTTGATTGTAAGCCATGCAATCTACTTTCCTTGCATTTCCAAGCACAAGCAGTTATTTTCACTGATTTTTCATGCAGACACGTGAATGTGGGCTAGAGAATCCGATTCTCATGGAAAAAACACGGGTTTTATCTCCACTCGAGCCCAAACTACCCGGCTCAGATTACCATTCAGAGCGCAGATGATTTTATTTTCGGTTATTATTTGCATCATTCTCAATTTTTCAGTCACCTATAAATTAATGAAGCCCCGCCGCAGTGGTCTAGTGGCTAAGGTACTCGGCTGCTGACCCGCAGGTCGCGGGTTCGATTCCCGGCTGCGGCTGCTGCATTTCCGATGGAGGCGGAAACGTTGTAGGCCCGTGTACTCAGATTTGGGTGCACGTTAAAGAACCCCAGGTGGTCAAAATTTCAGGAGCCCTCCACTACGGCGTCTCTCATAATCAAATGGTGGTTTTGGGACGTTAAACCCCACAAATCAATCATATAAATTGATGAGTTCTGGGTCACAAACAACGGCTACAACGCCGGAGGTTCTGCTAAATAAAGCTACTTATTTCTATCGCATTTTAAATTAGCTGTCCTTGAAAAAACTTCAGCAAACCCCATGAACCTTGGGAGTCAATGTAATGTGAAGCTCGCGAAGGGGAGGAGATTGTGTTGTAATTATTTATTGATCGATTAACCAATGACGCTAAATATATGTACAAACGTTGTACGCACAGACGTTTGTCGAAAATTGGCATGTTTAGTGTTGCGTCACTGTCACAACAGCAACATAAGTATTAGCAACATCAGAAGTGGCAAGCTGTTAATAAGCGCTTCAGACAGTGAGGCACCCTGCCCGGACACTACTAGATAAATGAGCTTCAATGATTGAAATTTGATTGCAACGAGTGTTAATCCGACGTGACGGTTTTATGGTAATAGTGGGCATGTACTGTTTATAACATTGAATATGCAGCACTGCAAACACATTGGTGGCTTCTCTAACATTGCGGTCTGCTTGAAAATAGGTTGATTGATATGTGAGGTTTAACGTCCCGAAACCACCATATGATTATGAGAGACACGCTTAAAAATAAGTTGTGAGACTTCAAATGGCTATGTGCATAATATGTGATTGCCATGTAGGATGACGGGGTTTCATTTTTGCTGGTAATATGATAATTATTCTACGAGTTTGTGTGATCAACGTTGTCGATGGCAGCTTTTAGGGCCAACCTAGATGGCGTCCATCACACGACACAGAACTCAAAGTACCTTCGCAACTGAAGTCGAGTATTAAGTCCAAGTTAACTGGTAAAATGACGGTTCAGAAACCTTGTAATGCTACTTTTGGGCCAAGGAAGGGCCTATTTTGAAATAAAATCACGTTTTAGGTCTCCGCATTGGTTTGGCACCCTTAAAATTACCCGCCTCAAGAAGCGGAACGATGGCACCGACCCACATCACTGTTGCCATGCACAACGTTATACGGCTTTACTGGGCTATTAGTAGCAGACGAAAAGCAACGGAAGCCACAGCATCAACAGCAGGCATTGATTATTTCCCGCTATTGGGTTCAATAATGCAGACGCTTTTCTTTGTCTGAGGCCCGTTAGATGACACCACATGTCCGGCGCAACCACCATAAAAAGGAATTTTCGAGCCGCTCACGCCATTCTTCGTAGTTAGGTAAGGCGTTTTTTTTCTATGAATCAAACAGAAACGAACAAGCAGCATTTCATTGCGTCTCTTGATGCACGGAAGGTTCTTTATTTAGTGCAGTTAGATCGATGACTAATAAATAATTGTAGGCGGTCCGTTTGATGGGATTGGTAATTTTTTGAAAATCTCATAGCGCAGTGCTTGTGTTCTTGTGCATTTACCTTAATTTTTAAGTAGGGCACCGTTGATGATATTGTTGTTTTAGATGCTGTAATACATTGAGCTTTCACTCTGATGTAAATTATGTGACTTTAGTGTCCCTTTATGGGCTCTGTGGCCTGTGTGTTTTTTCAGTGGGCAACTGACCTAAAACTATGAAGTCGATATGATAACATTTTGTTATGACGCCCGAAGGCAATGAAACCTTGTACCATGCTTCGTTACAGGAATATTTCTTGTTGTTTTGTGAAACATGTATAGAGGACACGCGTTTTTTAAAGCATGGAAGCTACTTTCACTGCATCTCAACGATGATAATATTATCGCCGTACTCATAAGCAAAAGTGTCACTGTTGAATAGAACAGCCGCTTGTAAAGCAAAAGTCTTGAGCTCGGCCTCCACTCATACCCACAATTTTTATTAATTTATTCTATTTGCATTTTTATCGATTTCTTGGTCGAGCAAATATGATGAATTCTCGTTCGCAAAAAATGACACCATAAATTCAACGATATCGCGTTAGCAACACGCTGTCTATTAAAAAAATACAGCCGTCTGAAAAAGTTGTACTGGCACAAGCCATTTCGAACTCAGCACACACTGTGACAGAATTTCGCTATCGCGTGTAAAATATAAAGCCCTAATTCACACGCGGTTGTTGCCGCCTGGATTTTGCACCACTTTCGAGAAGTGTTGTAGACCACAACAAGCAAATGGTTTATTTATTCAGCATCTCCGACACATTTTCTTTTTTTTGCTTGCTATACAGCGCAGCAGTGTGTAAAAAACAAAGTAGCCTAGATAAGCGACCCAGATAACATATTAGAAAACAAAAAAAGAAGGCAAAATGCCTTTTTTATCACAATTGGTACATTGAAGCAGATGTCTCAAGAAAAACGATAATTCACTAAAAACTTCGTGGGAAAGCAATCATTGCAGATCTAAAGTTTAGTTCAGTGACAGTTTAACCAATGTTGTTAAATTTTTATTCAGGTATGAGCAACTGATGTTTAAAATAAAATTGTCACTTCTTTTCCTAAATAAACCCTACAAGTAGAGTATGAATGGTGAGCGTTTCGCTCAAGCAAGCGTTTTCGTAGTGATTTTGGATAACCGAATTTCTTGGTAGTAATTTATAAAATACTGCCTAAATGTCTAGAAAAGGAAGCACTGATACAGTATGTTACCACTAACGAAAAATGTTAAATTTTGAGTTTACGGAACATTTTTGAGTTAAAAAAAATAAAACTTCACACTGACCTTACTGTTACATATGTGTAGCACTCTATTGTTCTTTCAGCTCCTTCGAGAGTACTTGCTAAGCGTGTTGACTTAATGCAGAGACAGTCGTTGGAGGTCCATGATTCTTCCGAAACCATAAGCAGCTCAAGTATTCGTGGGCTTTGAAGAATCTGCTTGTGAAGAGCATGAAATTATGACCATTATAACACGATCACACACACTAAAAACGAGAAGGATAAAATGAACGAGTAATAGACCCGAATCGCATTTTCTGCTGGTACCGTGGTGCCGCTGAAAGGTGGCATCTGGAAGCTCTGCTGAGGTGATTGAAGTTTTGAGTTTGCTTCAAGCAGCGGACGCTGCTGCTTGTTTAAACGCGATTTTGCTCAGTTTTCTTTCAAGTTAGATGGAAACTAGAAAGAAAACATCTTCCTCATTTCACTGCGAGCGGCGACGCTTGCAGCCTATATGCCCCGCCGCGGTGGTCTAGTGGCTAAGGTACTCGGCTGCTGACCCGCAGGTCGCGGGTTCGAATACCGGCTGCGGCGGCTGCATTTCCGATGGAGGCGGAAATGTTGTAGGCCCGTGTACTCAGATTTGGGTGCACGTTAAAGAACCCCAGGTGGTCTAAATTTCCGGAGCCCTCCACTACGGCGTCTCTCATAATCATATGGTGGTTTTGAGACGTTAAACCCCACAAATCAATCAATTGCAGCCTATATACAATAGGGGGGGGAATTAGGCATCCCGTACAAATTAGCACCTAGAAAAGCCATTAAACGCTAAGAAGTTTAAATTTGATTGATGATATGTGGGGTTTAACGTCCCAAAACCACCATATGATTATGAGAGACGCCGTAGTGGAGGGCTCCGGAAATTTTGACCACCTGGGGTTCTTTAACGTGCACCCAAATCTGAGCACACGGGCCTACAACATTTCCGCCTCCATCGGAAATGCAGCCGCCGCAGCCGGGATTCGAACCCGCGACCTGCGGGTCAGCAGCCGAGTACCTTAGCCACTAGACCACCGCGGCGGGGCAAGAAGTTTAAATTTAGCAGGAAAGCAGCCAAATTAGTGAATATATGCAGCAATCATTTTGTGCACGAGGACAGCACCCTCCAGGTTTGCAGTTCTCGCACTTAGTTCGCCGGCTTGATATGGCGTGTTTTTGCGCGCATTTAAATTTTCAATAAGTTACCCTTCATGTATTTACTTATTATAATATGTTAGAGCTGCCCTTTTTTTCAAGAAACCTAAATACAAGGGCCACCAAAGCACGAGGAATCAGAGCAATCGCCAAAAGTGTACTGTTCAGTATCGTCTCTTTCGGGCCGATCATCTCAACGACCACATGTTGGATGCATAGTTGCGCCAGCAATAGGTCGTCAAAGTTGCTAATTGCAATGCCAAAGAAGCTGAGCTATGTTTCAATCTACTTTTAAGCTATCTTGCTATCTACGGGTATATTTAGCATGCTAGGGGCCAATGGCTTCTTACACGGCTTTGCCTGCCAGCGGCTTGGGCTACGTTGTCAGACTGGAAGTATAGCCTATGGAAGAAAAACAGTGAGGTGAACCTGACGCCAATTTGTTCAGCGAGCTTCCAGAGTAAAGCAAAAACTTCCACTTTGGTTTTGAAAAGCCATCTTTTCTAGGCCACGTCATCAGCGCTGGAGGTGTTAGTCTGCACTCTGACGAGACTGCGGCTGTCACAGTCTTTCTCTTTTCGAGAGGGAAGTAGTGCGATATTTGGGCGTATGCATTTACTTCTGGCGATTTGTACAAATCTTCAAGAAAATTCGCAAACCTTTGCGCAAACACACAGAAAAGAGGAATTACTAGTTTGGCGCACAGAACTCTAATTGAACTAGAAGTTTTGGAAGTCGCGTCAATTCTTGTATGGTTTTTTGAAAACAAGAACGTGGTAGTCCATAAAGATGGAGTCACATGTTCCTTCAAAGCTGTTTGTTGGCCTAGTTGGATCTTGCTTAACTGCAAACTTTAGCCATGAAATACCAAAACCTCATTGTATAGAAACACACAACGAGAGGAACAAGCCGCTTGTCTTCGTCGTCGGATGTTTCTCTACTCTGCATTTGTGGTAATTTACGGCTGAAGTATGTTATTACGATGCAGCAATGTTCGTCTCGGTGTGGTGCTCGTTCAGTGTCAAAATGGCGAAGAGAAAGTCGAAGTTTATGGTTGCAGAATTCTATAAAAAGTTCAAAAGAAAAAAGTATTGCAGTTTCTTCAGCAGTGTGCTGTGACACTGGCAGTATGTAGCGAGCGGCATCGACGGCAACGCGCGCATAGTAGAAATTTTCCTGCATTCCCATGAGCGTGCGGAAAGCGCTGAGGGGTCCTACCCATGGGCCGGTTTGTAGGGTCTGATTACTTGAGGTCCCAGAAGCTGAAGGCACAGTGAAAACATAAGTAACACTCAGAGACGCGGTTCCGAAAACACAGCGTGGTTTATTCCGCCATTGTTCCAACTACCTTTTCTTTCTTTTCTGTAGACTACCCACTGATTGATTGATATATGTGGTTTAACGTCCCAAAACCACCATATGATTATGAGAGACGCCGTAGTGGAGGGCTGCAGAAACTTTGACCATTTGAGGTTCTTTACCGTGCACCCAAATCTGAGCACACGGATGTGCAACATTTTCGCCTGCATCAAAAATGTAGCTGCCGCAGCCGGGATTTGATTCTGCGACCAACGGGTCAGCAGCCTAGTACCTTTGCCACTAGTCCACCGCGGCGGGGCAGACTACTCACTGCCAGTTCATGTCCCAAGTTTGTCGAGCCAGAAGAAGAAGAAAAGCACACCACAGATCCAAGTTACATTCTTGGCCAATCCCCCAAAGTGGGTACGTGCCATGTATCTAGGATAGCAAAGCAATGCAAAGATCCCCCCCCCCTCTGCAGACAGGTTGCTGTAGGCACTTGAAAAACAAATCGATCAGACTAACTTTGTCAGAATGGGTGCTGCCTTGATGCTTTTAATGCTGACTGTGTCTTGTGCCCATTACGCAGGATTGTAAAATCACTTTGATAACGTTTGGTGACTGGGAAAGGACCATCATAGCAAGGCTGAAGAGCATGGCGGAACGCATCAACACGAACAAAAACGTGTGAGAATGTCTGTAGGTTTTCCGGCAGAAAAACATCGTTCTTAGTGTTCGCTGAAGCAGGTGATGGGCGCGAGCATTGCATGGACATCCGCAGACGCTGAACAAAATAAGATGTTTTCGGAACACTGTGCGTAGTAAGAAGGCGGACGAGGTCACCAGGCTAACGGAGTGTGAAGCCATAAACCATCTTGGCTACAGAGCAGGCAAGTTCTGGCCGAAGTGTTGAACGAAGGCCAAGAAGCATGACGGGGAGGTGTGATACCCAATACTCCCGTCAGGCTGTGAGGCGAGTGCTGCTTTAACCCACATATTTGTATTTATCCCACATATAAACCCACATATTTGTATTATAAACCCACATATTTGTATTTATCTGTTATCTCTAGCGTGACCTCCCGTGTTCTAAGCTCACTTTCTTGATTATCATTAAAACTTCTGACCGCTGATTTTTCCTATTGAATCTGAAATCTAGCCTAAGTTCTCATTACCGCAGATGTGCATCAATCTCTGCAAATCTTCCTTGTTGTCGTCCATTAGCACTATATCATCTGCGTACATCAATGCTGGTAGTGCCTGTTCAATGACTGCCTTGTTTGACGAAAGGGGGGTTGAAGCCAAGTCCACTTCAGTTAGTATGAGGTAACCATTAGGGACGCGTGTGTGTTGCGCAATTATTGCGGATGATGCAAAGTGCGGAGCCCATTCCCGACCCGTCAACTAACGAAGCTGATCGGTTCCGCGAAGGTGAATGTGGGAGACCTTCACACAGGAAATGAAGGAGACTCCTTCGTTCACACGGTTCACGAGTGGAGCCGTCTAAGTCGCCCCCATTTGGCACTAGAAGGAGAAGGTTTACTCGAAAGAGCGTCTGATAAAAAACAGGCCAGGCGCCACCGTCTGAGTTTAAGTCATTGTTGGCGTGCACGTGTGTTCAAAATGCCATGGGGACGCGACCACTGAGCTGATCATGGTGGCGGCATGGAGACAAGCATATCCTTTCTCGCTCTACGTCATTGCCAAGAGTAGTTAGGATGACGGGGCGCCTCATTGTCGCGTTCACACCTGGTAAGCACTGAGAGCCCAATGTTGTACTCACCGCTCTTAGGGAGGCTTCTACAAAGCAATATTTATTGTGACAGGTGACGGGGCTCGATCGTGAGAACAGCTGCAGACGGAAATCAGCCGACGAAGCTGCACGGCCAGACATTGGAGAATTGTGACAGGCTAAGAGCCTGTCCCCTCTCGTTTTGTATTTCATAACGTAATTTTTACCAATGAATTGCCAGTTATGAAAGTGTTTTTGCGATTGGATGCGGCGATGCCAGCCCACACGTGTGATTGGCTTGTGTCGAGACCCTTTGTTCAACCAAGAGTTGAAAAGAGGATGTTTCTATGTGGAAAAGGGGAGAGCGGAAGATTGGCCTTGGACTCGGGCAGTCGCCTGAGTCTGCAATAAAGCGTCTCTTCACCGAAAGAAAGCTCTTCCTTCGCGCTGCCATCGTGCACTCGAGTCATTGAGTGGACCCATTCCGAACCTGAAACATCTTTCCTCCTTAGCGAGCGTAGAAGCTAGTCGAGGAGAAGGAAATTAACAACTTCCCTTTACGTTGACCTTTAATCCTTGTAGGTACATCATTAATAACAAGTGTGACAGAGAATTCACCTGCCTAAATCTCCGTTTCACCTCCGTGGGCTTGGATACCTGTTTTTCCCACTTTATGACTACCTTGTTATCTTTATAGATATCCTTTAAAAGATTAGAGACTCATTCTTTCACACCTAGTGTGTCCAGTATTACCCACAAGTCATCTTGAACCACGCTGTTGTACGCACCCTCGATATCTAAAAATGCTGGCCACAGGGGCCTATGTTCCTTTTATGCTATTTCGAAGCCCTGCGTCAGTGAGAACAGATTGTCTTACAACCTCCTGTATTTCCGAAAACGATTATGCTGTTTCCCTCAGCGCACCCTCATCCTCAATCCATGCCTTCAGTCTTTCCTTCATAAAATGCATGGCCAGCCTGTTGACCACTGATGTCGCTGTTACAGGACGATAGTTGTTTATGTCAGCTTTGTATCCTTTTCTTTTATGCATCCTGCTAATCCTGCTAAGATTCCATTTATCGGGGACTTCACAGTCGATTATTATTTTGCTCACTACCTCCCTCAAAGTGTCCTTAAACTTTAAACCCAATGTCTTTATCAGCGTAATCGGCATGCCATCTGGGCCTGTTGATATACTACTAGGAACCCTTTTCTTAGCCCTTTCCCACTCTCTTTGTGATAATTGAGCCATTGAGCCACTTGATTCATCCTTGTCTATTGTGGTCCATAAGGTACTTCTTTGCTGAAAATTTTCGGTGACCCTTGTTTCTATAGATTCAATAGCTTTTGCCACTTCTAGCCTAGCGCCTCTAGCTGTAGTTATAAATTTCTGCTATAGGCTTGTCTCATTTGTTAGGGAGCTTAGATGGTTTCAAAATTTTGCAGCTGCCTTTCCATCCTGTTTATGTACTTCTGCCAGCCACTGAGCCCCATTTCTTCCAATCTTTTCAATGATCAGAAGGAATGCTTTCCTTCTAAAGCTTTGAAAGATGTCCCATTTTCTTCCAACATCATCTGTCAGTTCACCGCGCTGCTTAGCATGCCTGTGTTTTCTAGACACTTCCTGACTATTTGCTTTGGCTGTCTTAACTTTCTCATCCTGCCAACTCTTGGGTTTGTGCCTTCTTTTCCGGGGTGACTTGTCACGTGCCTTAGCAAGCTCTAGCTCAAACAGTCTGATTGGAATCGCGTATGTCCACATTGTTTCATTATCCTCAGTGATTACTTACTGAACTTCTTTAGTAGCTATTTCTATCTGCCTTTCTCAATAGAAATTTTCCTGTAGTAGCTCATCTTGTCTCCTTCCCACCTTCACTGCTCTTCCAAATTTAGCTTGATATGTTTGTGATCACTACCAAGATTTCTGGAGCCACTTTCACTTATGTGCATTCCCCTGAGCCTATGATGCATCCTATGTGACATCAGTGCGTAGTCTATTGTCGACTGCAGCCTTCCAACTTATCAGATCATGTCTTTCACGCATATTCATGATCATTATGCCTGTTCGGTCGGTATACCCATCTCTATCTTCGATGTGCGCATTCATATCTCCTAGTATAATTATCTCGCTCTTTCTTCCTTGTTTCTCAATGTCCTTTGATATACACTCCACCATTGCCTGGTTTTCCTCTCTGGCCTTTGCTCCTCTCCACAAGTACACCAAACTAATAAGTGTCGATTGCCGTGCCACTTTCGCTTTTAGCCAAAAATGTTCTTTGCACTCCTGCTTGACCCTTTGCCGGCCTGTACTTTTTTGAACGAATATCCCAATACCACCCCCTATCCGCTGCCTTCTGTTCTATTACAATATTCCCACACGTAGTCCGCATTGTTAGAAGGTTGTTCCATGTCCCTAAGATGTGTTTCTTCGAAGCCATATACCATCTCCTCTCCTTCTTTAGCTGTTCTTCTATCTCGTTCTCCTTCAGCGTGTTCCTGCCCCCCTGCATGCTTATATACCGTACGTCTTTATTGACTAGGCCCTTGTGGCTACGTCTATTTCTACCACACAGTCTACCTGTCTTAAATATTGGTGCCACTTTGAAATCGTATCTGTCCATACCACCTGTCAAAAAGTCTCCCTGGTTGTTTTCCTTGCAACTAGCTATCCTGCACCCCGAATCGCCCTCGTGCCCCCCAAAAAACCACTGCGCGTCCAGCAAGTCGCCAACCCACTGATGACTTAGTCGCCCATCGAAGTGAATTCTGTCTTGTTGAAAGCCACCCCCCCCCTATGCACCTCTCTGGTTATTTCTACCACCTCAAATCCTTTCTCTCCACTCATCCGCCATATTTCTCGGTTTGCGTTGACAACCGCTCTTAGTAGGTTGTCGTCCCGCACCGGTACATACGGTATCATGCATATCGCTACCTGTACCTGAGAAGAAGTGGCGCGCATGTCATCGAACCCTTTCGCCAGTGTTGTCGCTAGTCCTGCCGTATCTCCATCTATGACATCGTTTAAACCACCTGAAATTATCACGAGGTTTCGTCAATCAGCTGTAGTTTTGAACTTTGCGATCTCTTCACTCATGACTGCTTTGCGCTTGCGCCCTGGGAACATCCCTACTGCAACCCTTTTGTCACAACTTACCCTTTCTTTGATTGCTTCTGCGCATCGATTTAAATTCTGTTCCCCGGCAATTATCACATGCTGTGACTTTCCAGCTGAAGCGTCCTGCACCTGGGGGTTACTTGCACCTGTGACGCCAGCTGCTTTGTCTCCTCCAAGCCCCACCACTACTTCGCACAAAATGGGTCTTGTGACTTTGAACCGGCTGAACCTGTTTTTCCAAAGTTGCTTGCTTTCATTTCTCCGCCGTTCTTGTTTTCGGTTACCCCTGCAGTTCTCTTTGTCGGCCGCTCCTTTTTTCACATTCGCTAGTGCTTTCTCGGTAGACTTCAGCCTTTGTCCCAATGCCCTCGTTCTTTCTTGTTCTGTAGCCAACGCAGTCTCCATCTCGGTGATTTCCATCGGCATTAGATCTGCTTCAAGCCACCTAGCATACTTGTCAATACACGTAAGCAAGCACGTATATCCCCAGCATGGACGTAAAGGCCCGACAATGTTCAAATAAAGGGTGTAAAAACGTGCATAGGGGAGAAAAAATTTTCACCAAGGAGGCATGGTGTACCAATGTACCTTCATACGCTGAACCGCTGTGCAAGTGCGAATTCAGTCACGAATGTTAGCGCGAATGCGTGGCCAGACATAACGTTCAGTGACCAGGTGTTGCATAGCTCTTACGCCTGGATGTCCGATTGAGTGGAGGGTGGGAAAAACAGCACGACGCAGTTGTGAAGGAACATAAATACGTGCGCAGTTGTTTGAAACATCGCACCAGAAAGTGACGTTGTCGTCAGGAGAAATTAATTCTTTCAGTCGGAGAGAGGTAGAGAATCGAAGTCGTGGAAGCCCATCGTCTAATGGCTCTGCCAGTGCGAGCAAAAACAATGAAAGTTCGGTGGTCCTGGTTGTGGCATTGATGGTAATTTGACTGAGAACGTGCACTGTTAAATGGGCCTTCTACGTTACGTAAGTCTGTTATGAATTCGCCACTGGATGAGACGTTTCGAAGCTCTCAAGGAGTGTGCGTGGCGCTCCAGGAACGTAGAGCCGAGATGTGGCTTGTAGATAGTAAGAATGGCAAATTGTCGCCCTTCAATAAAATACCTGAAATGCTTCACCACAAGGTAGGCCACGAGGAGAACCCCTCGAAAGTACTGTATCGACGCTCAGTATCGCGTAACTTAAGAGAAAAGAAGAAAATTGAAGCCCATGCGCCATTGATTCATTGAAAATAAGCAGCTCCAATTGTTTCTGAAGAAGTGTCCACCACGAGGCTGGTAGAGCAGTTGGTGAAGAATGGTGCACGAGGGTGGCCTGGGGGAGTTTGGTCTTTATAGCTGCAAAAGCTTGATCCGCGACCGTGTCTCAGGGAAGTACAGCTGACTCGGCTTTCGAAGTCGGGAGTAGTGCTTCCAGAGGCTGCAGCAGTGTATAGCATGTAGGAATGAAGAGGCGATAAAAATTGACCAGTTCGAGAAAACGTCGTAGATTACGTGTGGACGTGGGAAGCGAGTAGTTGACAATGGCTTGAATTTTGTCAGGCAGAGGAGCGGTGCCATCTTCAGTGACCTGACTTCCGGGGAATGCTCTATCCGAGGCTTCAAAGTGACTATTTTCGACATTGATTACTAGGTCGCAATCATTCAGTCGAGTGAAAAGCTCACGGAGATTTTCCTTGTGCGTTTCGGAGTCCATGCTGGCAACCAGAAGGTCATCTATAGTAAGAAACAAAACAGCAAGAGTCTTGTGACTCAGTCAATAAAACACTGAAATGTCTCAGCTGCGTTTCTCAAACCGAAAAGGATTTGCGAATATTCGTAAAGCCCAAATGGGATAATTATTGGAGATTTTGGAATGTCGGAAGGCTCAACGTGAATCTAGTGACAAGCTCTCACGGGATCAATCTTTGAGTAGACTGTGGTGCCGGTAAAAAAGAAGCGCACTCCTGAATATTGGGTAACGGGTATTGATCTGAAATGGTGACTGAATTTAGAGCTCGATAATGACCACATGGCCGCCAGTCGTTGTTTTTTTATGGAATCATGAGTAGTGCAGACGGCCACGAGATTGATGACGGACGGATGATCAGCAGCTGTAGCATATGCTCAAATTCATTGCAAGCAATTTGAAACTTATGAAGGCAAAGTCGGCGAGGGAAGCAGTAGACAGGTGGGCCTATGGTAACAATGCAGTGTGTGACAGTGTGCTTGTGGGTCTTATTCATTGGAAACTGTATAGTAATCCCCAGAAACTTGTTGACCAGAGCTGTATATGGTGACGTAAGCGGTTTCATGAAAGTGGTGTTAAGCGCCGTAGCACGTGACAGAAAACGATTAACCACTTAACCGGTATAGCTATCCACCAAGCGACAGCAAAATATATCTACGAGCAAATGAAAATGGCTTTACAAATTGGCGCCTAAGTTTCCGTAGCATACGTCTACTATCCAAAATAACTTTGTAGTTTCTTTTTGACACATAAATAAACGGTCAGAACTCCTGTCCGTAAGTTGCAACGAAAGAAAAGTTGATCGCTTGTATAGAAGCTGACTTCACGTGGAGACGCTGGTCAGTTTTGGAAGCTTGAGTTATGCTGACCTTTTGCTTCAATGGCCACCAGCAAGCGAAGCCCCGTGGTTCTGTCGGTGATGTAGAAGAGGCGGCTTGAGGTTGGCCTTGATTGCCCGCGGCTAGTATTCACGATGGGCTTGAGCGTTTTCCATGTGCCATGAGCAAGGTGACAGACATTTGGGAGCCGCGGCATGAAAACACCGGCGATAGTAGCATGTCGTCGGCGATGAAAACCTGTGCTTGAGTGGGTGGAGTGGTCATTGCTGAGCAGGCGATGTGATAGATAGTCGGCGTGGAGGAGGCTGGTCATTTAAGTTGCGAATACTAAGCAATTTCCGACGCAAGTTGCTGACTTCAGCTGTGAGATATTTTACCGTTTCTCGAGTTGAACCTGCTTCGGGAATTGAAAAGGTGCGAGCGGTGTTTTTGACTGTCGGAGCGACGTTTATCATGTACTCTTCCATTTCTGCCAGCTCTGACAGAGTCTTATCCGGAGATTGTTCTCGACAGACTTGTTCTCGACTTGAATGAACCATGAGGAGATCGGCTGGCCACAGCCGTGGTAGCGTTAAGGTAGTCGTACCTCCAAACACTGGAAGAGGGTACCTGGCCGGGTGCAAGGGCAGCGGTACCAGGGTTGAGGCCGAAGCAGCGGAGTTTCTCACGCTGCTCCATAGAAGGTCGCTTTAGTAGAGCAGGTTCACCAGTAGTTGTAAGACTCTGAGACGCGGTTCTGAAAACACAGCGTGGTTTAGTTGCTTGCTTGCTTGCTTGCTTGATCCTCTTTCGTGGCTATCACCAAATAAAGATGATTGGCCAAGAGACCCGGTGGTGAATGTAAGTCAAAACTTTAGGATTATCCAGGCTAGGGAAATAGGGTTACTTTGTTTTGAATTGGCGAATTGGCGGGAATATTTCGGCACAATGTGAAAAAAGCAAAAGAAAAAAATAATGAATTTTTTAAATAACTGAGGTATAATTGTCACATGAAATTGTCAGCAAGGTAATTTTATTGTGTTACAAAGGAATTTGCCGACAGCCCCGCAGATGTTCCTCTCGCATAGTCCTCATGAAACGGCCCCAAAGAACGAAATATTAGGAGCAGTAAGAGGTACTTTCAGTTTTTCAACAAATTTTGGAACAATTTATTTTGATTTTTAAAATGATGCAATGTGAGAAGAAAATGGTGGAGACTGACTCAGAGGAGTAGTCACCGATGGATTTTCAGCCGGTTAGGCGAGCAGCGCCAGCCACACAGATTATTTCGCACCAGTCTATCTGCTCTGTCTTCTTCAGCTCCATGCACTGGCACGTGGCATGACCCCCGTTGACGGATGCACCGTCCCGGTGCTTTAAAGGACGTTATTCGACTCATCATTGTAGGGCTTGATCCGCGAGACGTGTACGATATCACTGGGCCGCATAGTAGATGATGATGGACAGATGGGGCTGATCTCGTAGGTGACGGTTGTTACTTGACGAAATATACGGTATGGTTCCACAGAAGTTTTTCGGATAGGCCCAGCCGACGATGAGGGGACCAGAGTAAAACGAGGGTACCAGGAGCGAAATGTACGTCTCTATGTTCCGCATCGTACCGACGGCATTGGTTGGTTTGCGACGCCATGAGCCGAGCGCAAGCGATCTGATGGGCGTGATCGGCTCGCGCAATTGCGTCGGGGGCATACTCACTGGTGGACGAACGAGGTGTGAGCTGACATGACTGGGTAGAGTAGAGTACAATAAGTAGAACGGCGAAAAGCCCGCTGTGTCGTGACGGGATGAATTATACGCGAAAGTTGCGTAGGGTAAAGCAAGGTCCCAGTCTCGGTGGTCGGGCGACACATACAGAGCGAGCATATTTGTTAAAGTGCGGTTAAATCGTTCCGTGAGGCCGTTTGTTTGAGGGTGGTAAGCGGTTGTCAGTGTGTGTTGCGTGGAACAAGAACGCAGAATGTCAGCGATGACTTCGGATAGAAATGTACGGCCACGGTCTGTGAGAAGCTGTCTCGGAGCACCGTGAATCAATATAACATCCCGTAACAAGAAGTCAGCGACGTCGGTTGCACAGCTGGTCGGCAGAGCTCGCGTAATAGCGTAGCGTGTAGCGTTGTCTGTAATAACGGCTATCCAATTGTTTCTCCATGTTGATGTGGGAAAAGGACCAAGCAGGTCTAACCCAACACAGTAAAATGGTTCCGCGGGTATGTCAATTGGATGAAGATGGCCAGCGGGCTTGAAGCGACAGTGTTTTACGACGTTGGCATAGGTCTCACGTGGCAACGTATCGGCGTACCTAACGAGCAAGGCCTGGCCAGAAAAAATGGCACCGGACGCGCTCGTACGTGCGGGATACGCCATGGTGTCCAGCCGTGGGTGCGTCGTGAAGTTCGGTGAGAACACAGCGGCGCAAATGCTTAGGCACAGCAATAAGAAGGGCGGGCCCGTCTGGTCGGCAATTGCGACGGTATAGCACACCCTTTTTAATGACAAAGTAGCGGACGGAAGCATCATTTGTGGAGGATTCCAAACGGCTGATGATGTCAAGCAGCTCTGGATCACGCTTCTGTTCTTTCGCAATAATAAGAAAGTCGGAAACTGACAAGATAGAGTTCTCCGTGGGCTCGTCAGTGTCCTCAGGATCGTCGACAGGGTACCGGGAGAGGCAATCGGCATCACGGTGTAGGTGGCCAGATTTGTAGACCACCGAATAGGAAAACTCTTGCAGGCGCAAAAAGTGCGTGGTGGTCGGTAACTACCGAAAATGGGCGTCCGTATATATAAGGTCAAAATTTCGCCACCGCCCATACAAGAGCCAAGCAATCACGCTCTGTTATCGAATAGTTACGTTCAGGGGCGGATAGGAGGCGGCTGGCATATGCAATAACGCAATCATGGCCATGTTGTTTCTGAGCCAGCACTGCACCAATGCCATGCCCACTTGCATCTGTACGGATTTCCGTAGGGGCAGCAGGGTTGAAGTGTTCCCTTTTGTCACAACTTACCCTTTCTTTGATTGCTTCTGCGCATCGATTTAAATTCTGTTCCCCGGCAATTATCACATGCTGTGACTTTCCAGCTGAAGCGTCCTGCACCTGGGGGTTACTTGCACCTGTGACGCCAGCTGCTTTGTCTCCTCCAAGCCCCGCCACTACTTCGCACAAAATGGGTCTTGTGACTTTGAACCGGCTGAACCTGTTTTTCCAAAGTTGCTTGCTTTCATTTCTCCGCCGTTCTTGTTTTCGGTGCCCTGCAGTTCTCTTTGTCGGCCGCTCCTTTTTTCACATTCGCTAGTGCTTTCTCGGTAGACTTCAGCCTTTGTCCCATTGCCCTCGTTCTTTCTTGTTCTGTAGCCAACGCAGTCTCCATCTCGGTGATTTCCATCGGCATTAGATCTGCTTCAAGCCACCTAGCATACTTGTCAATACACGTAAGCAAGCACGTATATCCCCAGCATGGACGTAAAGGCCCGACAATGTTCAAATAAAGGGTGTAAAAACGTGCATAGGGGAGAAAAAATTTTCACCAAGGAGGCATGGTGTACCAATGTACCTTCATACGCTGAACCGCTGTGCAAGTGCGAATTCAGTCACGAATGTTAGCGCGAATGCGTGGCCAGACATAACGTTCAGTGACCAGGTGTTGCATAGCTCTTACGCCTGGATGTCCGATTGAGTGGAGGGTGGGAAAAACAGCACGACGCAGTTGTGAAGGAACATAAATACGTGCGCAGTTGTTTGAAACATCGCACCAGAAAGTGACGTTGTCGTCAGGAGAAATTAATTCTTTCAGTCGGAGAGAGGTAGAGAATCGAAGTCGTGGAAGCCCATCGTCTAATGGCTCTGCCAGTGCGAGCAAAAACAATGAAAGTTCGGTGGTCCTGGTTGTGGCATTGATGGTAATTTGACTGAGAACGTGCACTGTTAAATGGGCCTTCTACGTTACGTAAGTCTGTTATGAATTCGCCACTGGATGAGACGTTTCGAAGCTCTCAAGGAGTGTGCGTGGCGCTCCAGGAACGTAGATCCGAGATGTGGCTTGTAGATAGTAAGAATGGCAAATTGTCGCCCTTCAATAAAATACCTGAAATGCTTCACCACAAGGTAGGCCACGAGGAGAACCCCTCGAAAGTACTGTATCGACGCTCAGTATCGCGTAACTTAAGAGAAAAGAAGAAAATTGAAGCCCATGCGCCATTGATTCATTGAAAATAAGCAGCTCCAATTGTTTCTGAAGAAGTGTCCACCACGAGGCTGGTAGAGCAGTTGGTGAAGAATGGTGCACGAGGGTGGCCTGGGGGAGTTTGGTCTTTATAGCTGCAAAAGCTTGATCCGCGACCGTGTCTCAGGGAAGTACAGCTGACTCGGCTTTCGAAGTCGGGAGTAGTGCTTCCAGAGGCTGCAGCAGTGTATAGCATGTAGGAATGAAGAGGCGATAAAAATTGACCAGTCCGAGAAAACGTCGTAGATTACGTGTGGACGTTGGAAGCGAGTAGTTGACAATGGCTTGAATTTTGTCAGGCAGAGGAGCGGTGCCATCTTCAGTGACCTGACTTCCGGGGAATGCTCTATCCGAGGCTTCAAAGTGACTATTTTCGACATTGATTACTAGGTCGCAATCATTCAGTCGAGTGAAAAGCTCACGGAGATTTTCCTTGTGCGTTTCGGAGTCCATGCTGGCAACCAGAAGGTCATCTATAGTAAGAAACAAAACAGCAAGAGTCTTGTGACTCAGTCAATAAAACACTGAAATGTCTCAGCTGCGTTTCTCAAACCGAAAAGGATTTGCGAATATTCGTAAAGCCCAAATGGGATAATTATTGGAGATTTTGGAATGTCGGAAGGCTCAACGTGAATCTAGTGACAAGCTCTCACGGGATCAATCTTTGAGTAGACTGTGGTGCCGGTAAAAAAGAAGCGCACTCCTGAATATTGGGTAACGGGTATTGATCTGAAATGGTGACTGAATTTAGAGCTCGATAATGACCACATGGCCGCCAGTCGTTGTTTTTTTATGGAACCATGAGTAGTGCAGACGGCCACGAGATTGATGACGGACGGATGATCAGCAGCTGTAGCATATGCTCAAATTCATTGCAAGCAATTTGAAATTTATGAAGGCAAAGTCGGCGAGGGAAGCAGTAGACAGGTGGGCCTATGGTAACAATGCAGTGTGTGACAGTGTGCTTGTGGGTCTTATTCATTGGAAACTGTATAGTAATCCCCAGAAACTTGTTGACCAGAGCTGTATATGGTGACGTAAGCGGTTTCATGAAAGTGGTGTTAAGCGCCGTAGCACGTGACAGAAAACGATTAACCACTTAACCGGTATAGCTATCCACCAAGCGACAGCAAAATATATCTACGAGCAAATGAAAATGGCTTTACAAATTGGCGCCTAAGTTTCCGTAGCATACGTCTACTATCCAAAATAACTTTGTAGTTTCTTTTTGACACATAAATAAACGGTCAGAACTCCTGTCCGTAAGTTGCAACGAAAGAAAAGTTGATCGCTTGTATAGAAGCTGACTTCACGTGGAGACGCTGGTCAATTTTGGAAGCTTGAGTTATGCTGATCTTTTGCTTCAATGGCCACCAGCAAGCGAAGCCCCGTGGTTCTGTCGGTGATGTAGAAGAGGCGGCTTGAGGTTGGCCTTTATTGCCCGCGGCTAGTATTCACGATGGGCTTGAGCGTTTTCCATGTGCCATGAGCAAGGTGACAGACATTTGGGAGCCGCGGCATGAAAACACCGGCGATAGTAGCATGTCGTCGGCGATGAAACCTGTGCTTGAGTGGGTGGAGTGGTCATTGCTGAGCAGGCGTCGTGGTAGATAGTCGGCGTGGAGGAGGCTGGTCATTTAAGTTGCGAATACTAAGCAATTTCCGACGCAAGTTGCTGACTTCAGCTGTGAGATATTTTACTGTTTCTCGAGTTGAACCTGCTTCGGGAATTGAAAAGGTGCGAGCGGTGTTTTTGACTGTCGGAGCGACGTTTATCATGTACTCTTCCATTTCTGCCAGCTCTGACAGAGTCTTATCCGGAGATTGTTCTCGACAGACTTGTTCTCGACTTGAATGAACCATGAGGAGATCGGCTGGCCACAGCCGTGGTAGCGTTAAGGTAGTCGTACCTCCAAACACTGGAAGAGGGTACCTGGCCGGGTGCAAGGGCAGCGGTACCAGGGTTGAGGCCGAAGCAGCGGAGTTTCTCACGCTGCTCCATAGAAGGTCGCTTTAGTAGAGCAGGTTCACCAGTAGTTGTAAGACTCTGAGACGCGGTTCTGAAAACACAGCGTGGTTTAGTTGCTTGCTTGCTTGCTTACTTGATCCTCTTTCGTGGCTATCACCAAATAAAGAGGATTGGCCAAGAGACCCGGTGGTGAATGTAAGTCAAAACTTTAGGATTATCCAGGCTAGGGAATTAGGGTTACTTTGTTTTGAATTGGCGGGAATATTTCGGCACAATGTGAAAAAAGCAAAAGAAAAAAATAATGAATTTTTTTAAATAACTGAGGTATAATTGTCACATGAAATTGTCAGCAAGGTAATTTTATTGTTTTACAAAGGAATTTGCCGACAGCCCCGCAGATGTTCCTCTCGCATAGTCCCTCATGAAACGGCCCCAAAGAACGAAATATTAGGAGCAGTAAGAGGTACTTTCAGTTTTTCAACAAATTTTGGAACATTATTTTGATTTTTAAAATGATGCAATGTGAGAAGAAAATGGTGGAGACTGACTCAGAGGAGTAGTCACCGATGGATTTTCAGCCGGTTAGGCGAGCAGCGCCAGCCACACAGATTATTTCGCACCAGTCTATCTGCTCTGTCTTCTTCAGCTCCATGCACTGGCACGTGGCATGACCCCCGGTGACGGATGCACCGTCCCGGTGCTTTAAAGGACGTTATTCGACGCATCATTGTAGGGCTTGATCCGCGAGACGTGTAGGATATCACTGGGCCGCATAGTAGATGATGATGGACAGATGGGGCTGATCTCGTAGGTGACGGTTGTTACTTGACGAAATATACGGTATGGTTCCACAGAAGTTTTTCGGATAGGCCCAGCCGACGATGAGGGGACCAGAGTAAAACGAGGGTACCAGGAGCGAAATGTACGTCTCTATGTTCCGCATCGTACCGACGGCATTGGTTGGTTTGCGACGCCATGAGCCGAGCGCAAGCGATCTGATGGGCGTGATCGGCTCGCGCAATTGCGTCGGGGGCATACTCACTGGTGGACGAACGAGGTGTGAGCTGACATGACTGGGTAGAGTAGAGTACAATAAGTAGAACGGCGAAAAGCCCGCTGTGTCGTGACGGGATGAATTATACGCGAAAGTTGCGTAGGGTAAAGCAAGGTCCCAGTCTCGGTGGTCGGGGCGACACATACAGAGCGAGCATATTTGTTAAAGTGCGGTTAAATCGTTCCGTGAGGCCGTTTGTTTGAGGGTGGTAAGCGGTTGTCAGTGTGTGTTGCGGTGGAACAAGAACGCAGAATGTCAGCGATGACTTCGGATAGAAATGTACGGCCACAGGTCTGTGAGAAGCTGTCTCGGAGCACCGTGAATCAATATAACATCCCGTAACAAGAAGTCAGCGACGTCGGTTGCACAGCTGGTCGGCAGAGCTCGCGTAATAGCGTAGCGTGTAGCGTTGTCTGTAATAACGGCTATCCAATTGTTTCTCCATGTTGATGTGGGAAAAGGACCAAGCAGGTCTAACCCAACACAGTAAAATGGTTCCGCGGGTATGTCAATTGGATGAAGATGGCCAGCGGGTTGAAGCGACAGTGTTTTACGACGTTGGCATAGGTCACACGTGGCAACGTATCGGCGTACCTAACGAGCAAGGCCTGGCCAGAAAAAATGGCACCGGACGCGCTCGTACGTGCGGGATACGCCATGGTGTCCAGCCGTGGGTGCGTCGTGAAGTTCGGTGAGAACACAGCGGCGCAAATGCTTAGGCACAGCAATAAGAAGGGCGGGCCCGTCTGGTCGGCAATTGCGACGGTATAGCACACCCTTTTTAATGACAAAGTAGCGGACGGAAGCATCATTTGTGGAGGATTCCAAACGGCTGATGATGTCAAGCAGCTCTGGATCACGCTTCTGTTCTTTCGCAATAATAAGAAAGTCGGAAACTGACAAGATAGAGTTCTCCGTGGGCTCGTCAGTGTCCTCAGGAATCGTCGACAGGGTACCGGGAGAGGCAATCGACATCACGGTGTAGGTGGCCAGATTTGTAGACCACCGAATAGGAAAACTCTTGCAGGCGCAAAAAGTGCCGTGGGTGGTCGGTAACTACCGAAATGGGCCGTCCGTATATATAAGGTCAAAATTTCGCCACCGTCCCATACAAGAGCCAAGCAATCACGCTCTGTTATCGAATAGTTACGTTCAGGGGCGGATAGGAGGCGGCTGGCATATGCAATAACGCAATCATGGCCATGTTGTTTCTGAGCCAGCACTGCACCAATGCCATGCCCACTTGCATCTGTACGGATTTCCGTAGGGCAGCAGGGTTGAAGTGTTCCCTTTTGTCACAAGTGACCCTTTCGAGAGCTTCTGCGCATCGATTTAAATTCTGTTCCCCGGCAATTATCACATGCTGTGACTTTCCAGCTGAAGCGTCCTGCACCTGGGGGTTACTTGCACCTGTGACGCCAGCTGCTTTGTCTCCTCCAAGCCCCGCCACTACTTCGCACAAAATGGGTCTTGTGACTTTGAACCGGCTGAACCTGTTTTTCCAAAGTTGCTTGCTTTCATTCTCCGCCGTTCTTGTTTTCGGTGCCCTGCAGTTCTCTTTGTCGGCCGCTCCTTTTTTCACATTCGCTAGTGCTTTCTCGGTAGACTTCAGCCTTTGTCCCATTGCCCTCGTTCTTTCTTGTTCTGTAGCCAACGCAGTCTCCATCTCGGTGATTTCCATCGGCATTAGATCTGCTTCAAGCCACCTAGCATACTTGTCAATACACGTAAGCAAGCACGTATATCCCCAGCATGGACGTAAAGGCCCGACAATGTTCAAATAAAGGGTGTAAAAACGTGCATAGGGGAGAAAAAATTTTCACCAAGGAGGCATGGTGTACCAATGTACCTTCATACGCTGAACCGCTGTGCAAGTGCGAATTCAGTCACGAATGTTAGCGCGAATGCGTGGCCAGACATAACGTTCAGTGACCAGGTGTTGCATAGCTCTTACGCCTGGATGTCCGATTGAGTGGAGGGTGGGAAAAACAGCACGACGCAGTTGTGAAGGAACATAAATACGTGCGCAGTGTTTGAAACATCGCACCAGAAAGTGACGTTGTCGTCAGGAGAAATTAATTCTTTCAGTCGGAGAGAGGTAGAGAATCGAAGTCGTGGAAGCCCATCGTCTAATGGCTCTGCCAGTGCGAGCAAAAACAATGAAAGTTCGGTGGTCCTGGTTGTGGCATTGATGGTAATTTGACTGAGAACGTGCACTGTTAAATGGGCCTTCTACGTTACGTAAGTCTGTTATGAATTCGCCACTGGATGAGACGTTTCGAAGCTCTCAAGGAGTGTGCGTGGCGCTCCAGGAACGAGACCGAGATGTGGCTTGTAGATAGTAAGAATGGCAAATTGTCGCCCTTCAATAAAATACCTGAAATGCTTCACCACAAGGTAGGCCACGAGGAGAACCCCTCGAAAGTACTGTATCGACGCTCAGTATCGCGTAACTTAAGAGAAAAGAAGAAAATTGAAGCCCATGCGCATTGATTCATTAAAATAAGCAGCTCCAATTGTTTCTGAAGAAGTGTCCACACGAGGGCTGGTAGAGCAGTTGGTGAAGAATGGTGCACGAGGGTGGCCTGGGGGAGTTTGGTCTTTATAGCTGCAAAAGCTTGATCCGCGACCGTGTCTCAGGGAAGTACAGCTGACTCTTCCTTTCGAAGTCTGACAGAGTCTTATCCGGAGATTGTTCTCGACAGACTTGTCCTCGACTTGAATGAACCATGAGGAGATCGGCTGGCCACAGCCGTGGTAGCGTTAAGGTAGTCGTACCTCCAAACACTGGAAGAGGGTACCTGGCCGGGTGCAAGGGCAGCGGTACCAGGGTTGAGGCCGAAGCAGCGGAGTTTCTCACGCTGCTCCATAGAAGGTCGCTTTAGTAGAGCAGGTTCACCAGTAGTTGTAAGACTCTGAGACGCGGTTCTGAAAACACAGCGTGGTTTAGTTGCTGCTTGCTTGCTTGCTTACTTGATCCTCTTTCGTGGCTATCACCAAATAAAGAGGATTGGCCAAGAGACCCGGTGGTGAATGTAAGTCAAAACTTTAGGATTATCCAGGCTAGGGAATTAGGGTTACTTTGTTTTGAATTGGCGGGAATATTTCGGCACAATGTGAAAAAGCAAAAGAAAAAAAATAATGAATTTTTTTAAATAACTGAGGTATAATTGTCACATGAAATTGTCAGCAAGGTAATTTTATTGTTTTACAAAGGAATTTGCCGACAGCCCCGCAGATGTTCCTCTCGCATAGTCCTCATGAAACGGCCCCAAAGAACGAAATATTAGGAGCAGTAAGAGGTACTTTCAGTTTTTCAACAAATTTTGGAACAATTTATTTTGATTTTTAAAATGATGCAATGTGAGAAGAAAATGGTGGAGACTGACTCAGAGGAGTAGTCACCGATGGATTTTCAGCCGGTTAGGCGAGCAGCGCCAGCCACACAGATTATTTCGCACCAGTCTATCTGCTCTGTCTTCTTCAGCTCCATGCACTGGCACGTGGCATGACCCCCGGTGACGGATGCACCGTCCCGGTGCTTTAAAAGGACGTTATTCGACGCATCATTGTAGGGCTTGATCCGCGAGACGTGTAGGATATCACTGGGCCGCATAGTAGATGATGATGGACAGATGGGGCTGATCTCGTAGGTGACGGTTGTTACTTGACGAAATATACGGTATGGTTCCACAGAAGTTTTTCGGATAGGCCCAGCCGACGATGAGGGGACCAGAGTAAAACGAGGGTACCAGGAGCGAAATGTACGTCTCTATGTTCCGCATCGTACCGACGGCATTGGTTGGTTTGCGACGCCATGAGCCGAGCGCAAGCGATCTGATGGGCGTGATCGGCTCGCGCAATTGCGTCGGGGGCATACTCACTGGTGGACGAACGAGGTGTGAGCTGACATGACTGGGTAGAGTAGAGTACAATAAGTAGAACGGCGAAAAGCCCGCTGTGTCGTGACGGGATGAATTATACGCGAAAGTTGCGTAGGGTAAAGCAAGGTCCCAGTCTCGGTGGTCGGGCGACACATACAGAGCGAGCATATTTGTTAAAGTGCGGTTAAATCGTTCCGTGAGGCCGTTTGTTTGAGGGTGGTAAGCGGTTGTCAGTGTGTGTTGCGTGGAACAAGAACGCAGAATGTCAGCGATGACTTCGGATAGAAATGTACGGCCACAGTCTGTGAGAAGCTGTCTCGGAGCACCGTGAATCAATATAACATCCCGTAACAAGAAGTCAGCGACGTCGGTTGCACAGCTGGTCGGCAGAGCTCGCGTAATAGCGTAGCGTGTAGCGTTGTCTGTAATAACAGCTATCCAATTGTTTATCCATGTTGATGTGGGAAAAGGACCAAGCAGGTCTAACCCAACACAGTAAAATGGTTCCGCGGGTATGTCAATTGGATGAAGATGGCCAGCGGGTTGAAGCGACAGTGTTTTACGACGTTGGCATAGGTCACACGTGGCAACGTATCGGCGTACCTAACGAGCAAGGCCTGGCCAGAAAAAATGGCACCGGACGCGCTCGTACGTGCGGGATACGCCATGGTGTCCAGCCGTGGGTGCGTCGTGAAGTTCGGTGAGAACACAGCGGCGCAAATGCTTAGGCACAGCAATAAGAAGGGCGGGCCCGTCTGGTCGGCAATTGCGACGGTATAGCACACCCTTTTTAATGACAAAGTAGCGGACGGAAGCATCATTTGTGGAGGATTCCAAACGGCTGATGATGTCAAGCAGCTCTGGATCACGCTTCTGTTCTTTCGCAATAATAAGAAAGTCGGAAACTGACAAGATAGAGTTCTCCGTGGGCTCGTCATTGTCCTCAGGATCGTCGACAGGGTACCGGGAGAGGCAATCGACATCACGGTGTAGGTGGCCAGATTTGTAGACCACCGAATAGGAAAACTCTTGCAGGCGCAAAAAGTGCGTGGTGGTCGGTAACTACCGAAAATGGGCGTCCGTATATATAAGGTCAAAATTTCGCCACCGCCCATACAAGAGCCAAGCAATCACGCTCTGTTATCGAATAGTTACGTTCAGGGGCGGATAGGAGGCGGCTGGCATATGCAATAACGCAATCATGGCCATGTTGTTTCTGAGCCAGCACTGCACCAATGCCATGCCCACTTGCATCTGTACGGATTTCCGTAGGGGCAGCAGGGTTGAAGTGTTCCAGAATTGGAGGGGTAGTGAGAAGAGCGACGAGGGTCGAGAACGCAGATGCCTCTTCGGAGCCCCATGAAAACGGGACATCTTTCTTGAGGAGCTGTGTAAGCGGCCTCGCTATGTGCGCAAAATTTTTCACGAAGCGTCGGAAGTAGGCACATATTCCGATAAAGCTGCGTACATCCTTCGCAGATTGTGGTACAGGAATGTTTTTGACGGCGCTGATTTTTGCCGGGTCTGGTTGTACACCGTTGGCGTAAACTAAATGGCCAAGCACTGTGATTTGATGGCGTCGAAAGTGACATTTGGACGAGTTGAGCTGCAAGCCAGCGCGACGGAAGATTCCCAGGATGACTGACAGGCGCTCTATGCGAGTTTCAATTGTTGGTGAAAAGACGATGACGTCGTCCAAGTAGCACAAACAGGTGGACCATTTGAATCCTCTGAGCAGGGAGTTCATCATTCGTTCGAAGGTGGCTGGAGAGTTACAAAGGCCGAAGGGCACGAACTTGAACTGATATAGGCTATCGGGGGTTATGAATGCGGTCTTTTCACGGTACATTTCATCTACCTCTAGCTGCCAGTAGCCGGAACGAAGGTCTATGGAGGAAAAATAGTGGGACACATAGCGGCAATCAAGCGCACCATCTATTCGTGGCAGAGGGTAGATGTCCTTTTTAGTAATTTTGTTTAGGTGTCGATAATTTACGTAAACGTCATGCACCGTCTTTCTTGCAGACTAGCAGTGCAGGAGAAGCCCAAGGACTGCAGGATGGCTCATTGAAGTCCTTGGCGAGCGTTTTGTCGACCTCACTTTGGATGATGTGACGCTCGGCCGCCGACACCCGATGTGGACGCCTATGAATGGGATGCTCATTACCAGTGTTTATGCGGTGGCTCATACCGGTAGCTTTCCCCAACGGACGGCCGCTGATGTCAAAAACGTCAATGTAGGACAGCAGAACCCGGTGAAGCTCATCAGTCTGCTGCGGCGTCAAGCTGGAAGCGATCATCGAAGTAATAGCGCTGTCGGAGCAAGTGCCAGATTGATGTTGAGTGTAGGGGTCAGAAGGGGCGGCCATCGCGAAAACATCTACCGCATTGTCTTCTAAGGTGCAGAGCAACGCCAAAAAGATCCCCTGTGGCAAAACTTGAGGTGTCAAGCTAAAGTTGACAACTGGGAGGCACGTAGAATTTTCTGTGACGGACAGAATGGTGTGCGGTAATGTAACGCCATGGCTTATGAGGACATCGTTGATAGGGGTCAGAACATAGTCACTGTCGGGAACTGGTGGTATTGAGACGAGTTCTATGTAGGTCAGTGTCTGTGGAAGAAGGCGCGCGTGTCCCGTTGTGCAGAGGCGACTCGGCCGTTGTGTAAGAGGTTCTGTTGCAGGCGAGTTTAGACGGAGCGTACTGTTCGAACAATCTGTGAGGGCAGAATGCGCGGACAGGAAGTCGAGGCCTAAGACTACGTCGTGGGGTCATTTATCAGGGACGGAGAAGAGAACAACTGCGTGTCGATCCACAATGCTCACACGAGCGGAGCACATTCCAACGATAGATGCTATTTCACCATCCGCGACACGGACGAACTGAGTGGTCGCAGGTGTGAGAACCTTCTTGAACTTGCGGCGAAAATTACTCATCACGGAAAGTTGGGCGCCGGTGTCGACAAGAGCAGTGACATGTACACCGTCTACTTGTACGTCTATGAGGTTCCGTTTTGTCGGTACCGTCAAAAGAGGATTTTCGGTCAGTCCGAGCGATGCAGCGCCACCTCCGGGGGCTGCAACGCTTAGTTTTTCGTCGGGAAACCTCGTGGGAAGGCGGGGGAAGATGGTCGGCGGGGCTGCGGAGAACGAGACTAGCGACGTTGGGGGGAGAGAGAGCGGGAGTAGTGGTGTTCAGAAACAGGTTCCTGTGCAAAATGGTCGCAGCTAGTCTCATGGCGATAGGCAGGACGTGCATAGAAGGGACGAGAGGACGGTTGTGCAGAAGGACCCCAGCGACTTCTGCAATGGCGAGAAATGTGCCCGATTCTGTGACGCGAGAAGCATATCGGCTTGTCATCGTGTGTTCGCCATGCGGACGGATTACGGAACGTTGAAGGAGAGCAGGTCGGGAAGGGACGTACAGGCGTGTATCGGGGCTGGTAGTTGGTGCTGGAAGGCGGTGAGATAGAGTGAATTCCCAAGCTGGCAATTTCCTGCCGGACGACTGCTTGAATGAGAGGCGGAGAGGGGTCGGTGGACGTGGGTCCCACCTTAGCTGGAGCAGCCGCTTCAAGCTCCCGCCTGACGATTCGCGTAAAGTTGTCATAGATGTCTGTTGGATGAGATGTGTCGATACACGAGGATGTCGCAGTGGTGTTCGGGAGGCGCTGGAACAGATGGGAGATACGTCTGCTTTTAGTTTGTTGGATTGAGTGGCATTCTTGAATGATCGCATCAACAGATGACAAGTTGTTGAAAACCAGCAAGTTGAACGCATCGTCGGCGATACCTTTTAGGATATGCGCAACTTTTTCAGGTTCAGACATATTTTCTTCAGCTTGGCAGCATAATGAAAGGACAGCCTGAATATAACCGATGTACGGCTCCGTGGAACATTGCGCGCGAGTCGACAACTCATTTTTCGCAGCTTCACGACGACCAGAGATGTTGCCAAAAAGCTCACGGATCTTTGCCTTGAAGCTGTCGCAGCTTGTTATGTCATGCTCGTGGTTATCAAACCAAACACGAGGGGTTCCGTCGAGATAAAATATGACGTTGCGAGCATAAGTGTGGGATCCCACCTGTAAGTGGCGCTGACGCGTTCGTAGAGGCGCAGCCACTGGTCGACGTCGGAACCCTCGCTGCCCGAGAACACGCCAGGGCCTTTGAGCGCGGGAAGCGTTACGAAAGTTGTTGCGGGCGCTGGGTCGACAGTTCGGGCAGAAGGGGGAGCGGCCGGAGAGGATGTAGCCGAGTCTTCAGTGGTCATGTTGTAAGCCGCAAGGAAGCGTCCGCTTCGGAGTTCCGTGGCGAGGACGGGGATCGCACAACTCCACCAAATATGTTACGGGAAGGAGACTGACTGAGAGGGGTAGTCACCGATGTATTTTCAGCCGGTTAGGCGAGCAGCGCCAGCGACACAGATTAGCTCGCGCCAGTTTATCTGCTTTGTCTTCTTCAGCTTCATGCACTGGCACGAAGCAATATTTTCGCGTTCATTTTTTTAAGACTACCCACGGCCACTTCATATCTTAACTTTGTTACGCCAGAAGAAAAATACACGCATAGTTCACTCGAAGTAGTGAGGAACTGTTCTTAACGGGAATGTGTTCACGAGATGAATGATGCCACTTCTAACCCTATTGCCTTCGGAACAGCGGCGGCAATCTCCTGGAGGTATTCCATGTAGCTCGTCAGTTTCGGTTCAGCTTTCTGTCATTTAGTGAAGCCTTTGGCACTTATGATTGCAAAGAAGCTGCTATTATTAGTGCAATAACACATGGTTGTGGATCATCGAGTGCGCGAGGTAGATATTAGGAGTCGGAAGACTCTTCCGGACTGGTAAATGGTTTAAAATGTCATTGCCTTCGCCATCGTTACCATCACCAACCCAAAAACTTTTGTTGAAGCTTTAAGAGCTCATATTTCATCTTCATTGGTCCAGTATCATGCAATATTATTGTACCTCACCCCTCATGCAATGCCCCGCTTGGGGGCCTTCAGGAAACAAAGGGAAGTAAAAGGATTATTGTAATGTGGAATTTCAGTTGCTTCAGACTTACACATGAAAGTTCACTTCAAGAGGCCACTCCTTCAAGTTAGCTAGCCAACGCTAGACTTGGGGGTCACTCACATTCTTGAATGGCAAGCAGTACATCTTTTCAAATCTCCCTATCTCATAGGCCTCCACATCAATCCTGTTTAGGGCACATGACAAGTGCACAAAGGAGATTGCGAAAGCCTATGAGATTTCGAGGTTACGAAAGATGTGGGTTAGATAGCCTGCAGTATATTTTCTCAAAAGCAGTTACAGCCTCCTCTTTTGTTTCTGTAAGATGATTTTCGCAAAGTCGTGGATTTTACTTTGTTCACGTGGTCGGTTTAGCGGCGCAAACAATTGAATGTGCCTTTTTCTGTTATTTTAACACCCTCGGTAAAATAACTGGTTCTTGCGAATATAGAATGTTGTTTTACGTCTGTTTATATGTATTTATGTCAGTTTTAGCGCTCTAGCGATAAAGAGCTTACTTCGCAGGATTTATATCACTGTGTGCGCAACCTAAAAATAGACCAAGACACAAGTAAAATAAATAATCAAAAATCTGCATCCGAGTGAGGATCAAACCCGAGTCATTTGCGTGGCAAGAGGGTGTTCTACCACGAAGCCACGCGTGTGCCTTAATTCTCTTTCTGTGACACGGTATTTGACTCAAACGCCATGCGTGAGCTTCGAAATTCATTTCAAATAGGTTTCTCTGCTTGGAAAAGCAATTAATGTAACTTGCATGCTTCACACACACAAGAGTCCTGTATACATGCTTCACATTGTGACATGTACTAACGCAATATTTTTACGTGGTACAAGCGTGCCTTGCGATCGGTCGTCATACATATGATCACCTTGACTTCAAGGTTTGAAGCGAGGCGCCCCCTACTAAAAGCACACACGTTACTGCATCTTTTCTTTTAAGCGACGTAATGTGTGCATAGCAAGCTGAACAGCAGTTAACGCGTACAGTTGCCGGTGGTTTAGAGCACGCTCCCCTATAAAAAGAAAGCGGCCGTATGCGAAACTCACACTTACACAAGCCATTTTGAATTGAGAAAACCTAAGGATCAGTATACCCCTATTGCGTTCAACTATAAAGGCGATGCTTCAGGCAGCCCCACTTTTTCTCTACCTGCTTGTTTCTTGCACACTGACAATTCGTTGCTCTAATTTACAGTCTTTCAACTTCAATTCTAGGTCAGTCTTTGGCAGCTGCGTTAGCGGCTGGACGAATTTTGAAAATTGCCCGACAAAGTTGCAATGTAGGCTTGTTGGTGATGCATATGAAAAGAGTTCCTGTAGACTGAGGTGAAATACGAAAATGAGAAAGATTAGAGTGACAGGTGAGAGCACTCAAGTTTTCAAGTTTTTTGCGAGGCGCTTTGTTCTGTCACTTCATAGCTCCTAGTTGGCGTATTTCGACTCGCTTTAGAAAAACTTCTTCCACGACAAACTATGTTCTTGGCACACAAGCCAACAAATCAGCATGTGCCCTTTTCATATGTGACTGGTAGAAATGCTATTTCGGCAGCTGTTTTGGTCGAATCTGGGTCAATACCGGCCTTGATAATGGCGTGGTGCAAAAGCAAGGTTACCTCGTGCAAGCATCAGCACTTTTCTACTTTTCAGCTCGTGATCGTTTACGCGGAGTCTCGAGAAAACGACGTCGTTCAAGTTCACATCCTCGTTATCATCTTTTATCTACCCTTAAGGGCACCTCATGAGACATTATATAAGGGGGAGGGTGTACTGATAGGCAACTCCGAGTGACAAGGAGGCATCACACAAATATCTAGCCCAAATGACTTTACTTCTACAATACATACCGATGAAACCTACTAATAAACGCCTGAAGAAATTGATGTGGTGTTTAGACCAAATCAATTTATCTGAGATTTCAACGCCGAGATACCTGTAAGATTCCGCATGTGCTAGCGTGGAATTGTTTATCCTGTATTGGAAGTGAAGGTGACAGGTTATGTATATAAACATACCTTTTCATTCAATTAACAGCATCATCCATGTCGAGCACCACTTTCGGATTAGAATAAATCATTCTGCAGTAATGCTTGATCGTTATTAGTAGAGATACGTCGCTACAGAACGCAGTCATTAGCAGACAAAGAAATGACTGATGAAATTTTAGCAGGAAGGTTATTGATAAAAATTAGATTCAGAATCGGGTCAAGAACGGAACCCTGAGGGACTCCTGAGATAACTTAAGTAGCGACAGATGGATGGTCTTTATTGACGATCTATGGGAAGCGATCAGTTAAAAATAAATGAATTCTTGGCATTATCAGGAGAGCAATGAAAGGGAAAAAGTTTAGTCTCATGAGCCAAGTTTTTCATTTTAAGCTGGCGGGTGCTGCATCTGTAACACCTTCGAAAATTGTGGGTTCCGAAGCAAGATCAAACGGCTTAACCTTCAGCACGAGGAGGCGGTCTCGTGTCGTAAAGTTAGTCTTTTTCCTACTATGTTGTCGACACTAATTTCCTTAAGCAAGTGCAAAGGTCTAATGATGAGGAATACCTTGCATTGAGGAGTTGATTGAAAGCGTTGTTTTTTATTAGAAATGGTAGACGTCCTCTGTATTTTTCTTATGCGACTGAAGTGGACGCAGGGTAGTAGGGTTTCATTCTTAACTAAAACCATGGCAGACATTCTTGCACAGTTGGACAGCTTAAAGATGTCATCGAGTAGCGTTTTGCAAAGCAGTTTGTTGTTGTCTGCAATGCCTCCAGCTTGTTAGTGTTTCGTGTCCAAAAATTGTATGCCTCAAACACGCAGGTTATGGACATGTTCTTTTTCATTAAAATAGAAAATAAACGAAGGAGTTGTCACCGTTACTTGGCGTTGGCAACCCCCTTCACCTTGATCGAAGAGTAAACAACAAACAAATAGCATATACATATATTCATTCTTACATAAGTGTGTGCAAAAGTTCTCGTATGGGCAGAACAAACACGTACCCGCCACGCTAACTCTTAACTATAGGGTGCTCAGTAGAGGTCACATATCTGTGTTTCTTTGAAGAGCGCCGCATTCCCTTCATTGCTATTTCATTTATTTTAGATGACCATAGGTCTAGTATTCCATCCAACAAAAAAAGGTCTCTCTCGATCTGGCGTATGATGTCCCTGTTCAAGTCGCCTCAAGTGTGTGTCGTGACAGTCGAGCAAGAAATGATAGATAACCTCGTCGTCTGGTGGCATGAACATGATGGCGATGTTGCATGCTGATTACGATATAGAAAGTGCCTTGTGTAAGCAGTTCCGAGTCTTAAGTGATGCACGAGAGGGTCGATACGCCTGGGGAGATGACGGTTCGATTGGAATTTCAGATTAGGATCAATAGCATATAGAATCAGTTCTTTTGTTCTGTCTGTGAACCAGGTAGTCAAGCATATTTCGCGTTTCGTTGCTCTTGAAAATCTATTTACATCATATTCAGATACAGAAATAAGACGAGTTTGGGTAGAGTTATAAAAAGGTTTTTGCAATTCATCTGCCATTTCACTTGATTGCAGTGACTAAGAATTCACTGAAATGCGACTCAATGATTCGACTTCGCCGCTTCTAGAAGCTCATTTAATATAGCGTATACTATACGCACATCAATGTGTCTTGAAGTGGCATTTTTCACACATGCGAGCGCCTTCTGAGAGTGTGTAATTACCACGTGTGAAGAAGAAGATGTGCCTGCAGCGAGCAGCATCGCCAACGCCCGGCTCTTTGGGCTCGTGTTTCGGTTCACCAATGTGCTGATCTCTGCTGGACGGTTCTTGACGCTGTCTTGCCGTTGTCGTTAACGACCAATAAACCTCTTCACATTTGGTGGAGGGTGCTGTTTATCCCCGTCACTACACCCTGGAGCAGCGAAGCCGCAGGCTATCGCCCGTCATGACTGACAACGCCAACACATCGGCGTCATCGCCCCAGTTCAACTGCCCTGGCCATCCTAGGCTACGGGACCAGTAGGTCTTCAGCGGTGTGGAAGGGGCCGACGTGGAAGACTGGCTCGAGCACTACGATCCGGTGAGTGCCAATAGTAAGTGGGATGAAGCCGACAAGCTGGGCCACGTCATATTTTATCTCACTGGCGTCGCAGAATTGTGGTTTAACAACCACAAACACATCTTCACATGTAGCGTATTCAAGACGTCATGTGCTGAAGTGTTTTGTCGGCCGGCTGTCCGCAAGCAGCGGGCAGAACAGCGCTTGCGCGTCCGCTCTCAGCAGACTGGCGAAAATTTTACCAGTCATGTTGAGGATGTCGTCGACCTTTGTCGACGCGCGAATGACACCATGCCCGAGTCGGACAAGGTCAAACACACCCTGAAGGGCATCCACAATGGCGCAGTTCAAATTCTCTTGGCCAGGAATTCGAGCACAGTTTCTGAAGTCGTAAGCTTGTGTCAGAGCTACGGTGAGTTGAAAAAGCAACGCACTCTGACTCGGCAGCCTCCGCGCGGTGTTGTTTCACTGTCCAGTTTAGACACCATGCCTGACAATTCATTGTTGCTTCAGCAAGTCCAACCCTTCGACCGTGAGGAAGTCACCCGCCAACTTTCTCTAGTGCCCTTTACTCACGAGACCACCACCCGTCTACCTGCCCCTTTTCGCACTGCTATATCGGAAGAGGTTGCACAAGCTGTTCCCCTTGCGCACTACGAGCCGCCTTTGTCTAACCGTGTTCACTGCCCGCATGCCGCACAGCCGGTTGGTGCCCCAGTCACCTATCCGCCAGCCATTCAGCCTATGGCCGCGCCCCTAACGTATGCAGCGCATCCTGTGGCTACTCCTGTTACCTGTTCGCAAGCAATGGAGCCCGTAACCGCGCAGCTCACATATGCAGACGCTGTGTGTAGGCTTCCGCAACCACCCTACACCACGCGCTCACAGCCCGCACACCCGCCTGCTTATACTGCACCTTGGGCTCACCGCCAGTCGCCAATCCTTAGAGGACGCCCGATAACCGGCCAATTTGCTACGCCTGATTCACTCCCGGACACGTAGCCCGCTACTGCCGCCGTCGACCTCACACGCTCGGCAAATATGCCCAGTCGTCACAGCCCAGCAGCCAACCCTTCGACCAATACGGGCCGGTCTTATCTCCTAGCTATGCCCCTACTGACCACCTTGACTTCCAGCCGCAGCGCGCACCCTCTCCTCGTCAGCGATCGCCCTCCCCTATGCGTCGCCGGACCGGACCCTCCGAACAGAAAAACTAAGCACCGCAGTTCAAGAGGCAAGGACTGCGCCGTTTTCGAACTGTCTAAGCCCTCACTCCTCTCCTGCTAACGTGGTCACAGTAACTGTTGAAGGTTCTGTTGAACTTTCGCCCTTGTGGACACCAGCGCAGCTGTTTCTGTTATTGCCGCTACTTTCTGCTATTTATTACGCAAAGTCGCGACGCCGCTTTCCGAACTGTCGCTTCACAACGCAGGCGCACAGAAAGTAACGCCTCTCGCAGCCTGCACTGCAAGAGTGTCCATTGAAGACATTCATTACATCGTGGAGTTTATTGTTCTTGCTGCCTCTTCGCATGACGTCATCCTCGGGTGGGACTTCCTATCCCGCCCTAACGCCGTCATAGACTGCGCATGCGCCGAAGTGGAGTTTTCACCCTTGTGTGATGTCCCACTACTTGACGCTCTTCATCAGCCGCCGAAGTTGCTCGTTCATGAAGATACCGATATTCCACCTGAAAATTTTGCATTTGTTCCCGTTTCGTGCAACGCCTACGCTGACGCTACATTTTGTTATTCCTTTTGATATCTTCAAGAGTCGTCGAGCTCTGCCACTGCCTTTCGCAACAATTCACCTTGCCGCCGGAAGAAGCAATATGTTGGTAAGCAATCCGCTTTCCACATCTGTCACTTTGCTTGCGGGGGAATGCCTATGCCGCGTGCAGGATCTCGGCCCTTCGTCCTTGGTTTATCTCTCGGATTACTACTGCGACCACTCAAAAGCACTGTCGGCACTGTGGGAGTCGTCCAATGACACATTTTCCAGCGCCATCGCCAACACTCTCACTCCCACCGAACGTGCCGACCTGCTGGATCTTCTGCATGAGCTCACGAGTTCTTTCGATGTGTTGCAACCTCTATTGGGCCGCACGTCACAAGTCAAACATCATTTTGACACCGGCCTGCACCAACCACTGCGTCAGAGACCATACCGTGTCTCCGCTGAAGAGCGCCGCGTGCTCAACGATCAAGTCAAAGATATGCTTCGTAGAGACGTCATTCGATCCTCTCCCAGTCTCTAGGCGTCTGTTATCGTCCTCGTGCGTAAGATAGACGAATCTATGCGATTTTGCGCGGACTATCATTGTTTGAATAGGATAACCCGCAAGGAATTCTATCGTTTGCCGCGCATTGATGACACAATTTACACCCTTCACGGAGCCGAATTCTTCTCGTCGCTAGATTTGCGGTCTGGCTACTGGCAAATCCTTATGGCTGAAGCCGATAGCCAAAAAACGGCAAGTGTTACACCAGACGCACTATACGAGTTTAACGTCATACCCTTTGGGCTTTGTACCGCGCCTGCCACGTTTGAACGTCTTATGTATAATACGCTACATGGCCTCAAGTGGAATATGTGCCTCTGTTACTTCGACGATGTCGTGGTGTTCTCCCATGATTTTCCTGCACAGCTCATTCGCCTCAGGCACGTTTTGACTTGTCTGACCAATGCTGGCCTGCAGGTTAACCTGAAAAAATGCCGCATCCCTGCACGCGAGCTCGTCATCCTAGGCCACATCGTGTCCAGGCAAGGCATATTACCTGACCCAGCAAAACTTCGAGCAGTCGCAGAACTTCCCAAGCCAACGACCATCAAAGAACTTCGCAGTTTTGTAAGCCTATGCTCCTATATCCGACCATTTCTTCGCAACTTTGCATCTATAATGTCACCATTAATACAGCTTCTTTGCAGTGACGTGAACCTCTCCTCCTTGTCCCCTGCATGCGACGTTGCCTTCACTACTCTGCGCCGTCTGCTCACCTCCACACCTATTCTTCGCCAATTCGACCCGACGGCTCCTACCGAAGTGCACACTGACACCAGCGGCATCGGGCTAGGCGCTGTCCTCGCTCTACGAAAGCCCGGCTACTCAGAATACGTTGTAGCCTACGCTAGCCGCACTCTGACGAAAGCCGAAACTAATTACAGCGTTACTGAAAAAGAGTGTTTGGCTCTGGTGTGGGTGCTTGGGCAGTTCCGGCCATACTTATACGGCCGCCCGTTCGATCTAGTAACTGATCACCGCGCGCTTTGCTGGCTCTCCACGTTGAAAGACCCTTCTGGCCGCCTTTCGCGATGGGCACTCTGCATCCAGGAGTACGACATTCGCGTCGTATACCACTGCGGACGCAAACACTCTGACTCTGATGCCCTGTACTGCTCACCTTTACCACCAGATGCGACGTGCGGAAACACTCACCTCCAGACCTTGTCATCGCTAAATCTCGACTCGATTGCCAACCAACAACATCGTGACCCGTAGATCCCATCTCTTATTGAATATCTATCTTACACGCCCAACGTTCCAGTATCTCCATCACTCCGATGTCAAGCTTTCTATTTCTCCATCCGCGATCAACTTCATCGACGCAACTACGCTCTCGATGGTCGCCTGTGGCTGCTGGTCATTCCACGCACTTTACAATCGCAAGTATGCGCCTCTCTTCACGACGATTCACAATGCGGCCACGCCGGAGTGTTCAAAACATATGAACGCCTTCGCCATCGCTATTACTGGCGCAGCATGTACCATTTTGTACGCTAATTCGTGCAGTGCTGTCCGGACTGCCAGTGACGCAAATCGACACTGCAACGTGCGACTGGCGCATTGGAGCCACTTCCATGCTCTGCCAAGCCATTTGATCGCGTCGGCGTTGACCTCTACGGTCCCCTTCCATTGACACAAGATGGTAATCGGTGGATTATAGTGGTGGTTGACCACCTGACACGCTACGCCTAAACAGCCGCTTTGTCGAGCGCTACAGCTCAGGATGTTGCCTCTTTCATTTTACAACGGTTTATCCTTCGACATGGTGCACCTCGAGAGTTCCTTAGTGACAGAGGCCGCGCTTTCTTTTTTGAGGTCGACGAAACTCTGCTTTTGGGATGCCACGTCATTCATCGGAAAACGACAGCATACCACCCGCAGACTAACGGGCTAACGGAATGGCTCAACCGCACGCTAGGTGACATGCTCTCAATGTACGTGGCATCTGATCATAGCAACTGGGACCGTGTTCTCCTATACGACACATTTGCATATAATACCGCAATACAACCCACCACGGTATTCTCACCTTTCTTCATTATTTACGGACGCGAGCCTTCCCATACAATCGATACTCTACTACCCTACCGTCCTGATGCTTCCGAGTGTCCACCTATCTTCGATGCTGCTCGACAAGCCGAAGACTGCTGCCAGCTTGCCCGTACGTTCACCTCTAAAGAGCAGCATGCCACAAAGAACACCGTAGCACCGCCCCTTCAGATGCCAGCTATATCACAGGATCTCTTGTGTGGCTCGCCATCCCATACAAAACTCCGGGACTCTCCTCAAAACTTGTACCCCGGTACAAGGAGCCTCACACCATTTTGGAGAAGACCTCTCTGGTTGAATTCCTAATTGAGCCAGTTTCCCGTTCGGATGACATGCGGCGGCTTTCACGAAACATCCTCCAATTTTCCCGACTTAAACCGTACCATGATCCTCTGCTTGAAACTGCTTAAGTCGCCAGGATGGCTCTTTTTTCAGCGGGGGCGATTGTGAAGAAGGTGTGCCTGCAGCGAGCAGCATCGCCAACGCCCGGCTCTCTTGCCTCGTGCTTCGGGTCGCTGCTGGGTCTGTCTCTGCTAGACGGTTCATCACGCTATCTTGCCGTTGTCGTTAACTACTAATAAACCACTTCACATTATATATATATATATATATATATATATATATATATATGCAGCAACGGCCGACGACCTGTTACTGCTCCTCCAGTCTTTTTGAAAATTTTCAGAGTTAGGATGTGGATTCATCAAAAAACCTTGCACTCTTGCCATTATTCAAACGTGATTTGGTGCCCAGAAATCATTCGTCAGTATTGAATAAAGGCGCAATTATTATTTATAGAAAATATCGCGTCAATCTTGAATGTGCGACTTGTAAACATGAAGCTGAATGGCACGTTTTTTGACAAAAACAGTCACTTTAAAACCCACTCAACGTGTCCTGGCTAGACATATTAGGTAGCCTACTCAATTGAGAATTAGAAGGAAGCGGGTCCGGATGCTGTGGTTGGGCATTTTGAATGCGCGCTATATGAGGTCTTTTAGTTATGCATTTTTTTACTTACGGCGAATCGGTACTGCCGTTTTAACACTGTACACAGTGTGAAGCCATTTTGCGCACCGTAGCCAGTGCCTCCCAGTGTCATGCCACTCCAGCGTCTCAATAGCCAGTGAAATACTGGGCCCATAATCGGGTTTGGCGCTGGAGGCTAGTACCCAATGACGCCTGGTTTTGCAATAGGGAAGGTCCAAATCATGATGACCCCGCGTTCAGCCAAACCTCCGCTATCAACGTACGCGGAAGCATTACGTACTCTTCCACTGGCGGTTGGCTATCCATCTGATCCGTCAACCCTCCAGACGGTGCTGCTGTTCTACTCACGCCCACCACAGGGTGGCAACCAGCCACGTATACGGAAATAGAGCCCACCGCCATCCGGCAACCAGCCATGTACACAGAAATATAATGTGTGGCGTGCTCTCGACAGCCGGGCTCTGGGTGGGTGAACCCTAAGCTCGGTTTTGCCCTGGGTAGATGTGCCCTGGGTGAACCAGGGCACATATACCTTTAGTGCGCAAGCAGGCACATAAGGCTTCCTAGCTTTCGTCCAGATGATAGTCGACCCAGAGAAGGTGAGTGCCCCGTGGTATTGCCGAGTACTCGGAAAGCCAGCAGAGCCCAACCTTTCCGGGCACCAATACCGCGCGTCATGTCCATGGCGCTCCACGTCACTTGGCAACAATGAAACTTTGCGAACGTCCTTGCAAGACGATCACCCGGGTGCACCAGCTTGCGCCGGGAGACTTAAAACAGTGACATCAGGGGTGAGGTCGCTGTTGATAGACCATTGACTCTCCCTCAAACTGCCTGCCGCCCTCTGACGACTTCCTTTCGCCTTTGTATGCCATTGACGGCAACCTTGTATCTGCTCCCATCACCGTACGTCTCGTCAACAACCTCGTAAGAGCTCTGGTAGACAGGGGTGCCGATTATGCCATGCTCAACTACAAAAGGTAACGACACCTTGGGGGCATGGGCCAAACTTTTGGGCAGCAGAGGTCACCTATTGACACCACTTAGATGATGTACCGAAAATCCAAATTCGTGAGCCAACTGAGCTTCATCATGCGGCGCAAATGCTCACAAAGGTTTTTACTTTAAATGAATTTTCTCTAGGTGCAGGGAGCAGTTGTTAACCTTCACGACCTTCTCATAACATTATCTCACGAGTGTACGCCCAGAACAAAACAAAGGTCAGTGCAAACCACAACACTTCAAATTGCTGACGACACCACCACACCTCGAGCTGGCAGGTTGGGAACTGTACAGAGCAACCTGGATAACGATAGTAGTAGTATTGTGGAAACTAACGTCTCAAAGCTCACGGCTTGGCAATTATGTGTCGGGCGTCATAACGTCCAACTGAAAGTTTGAAGGGATCAACTTTTGATTACTATTTCTGCGGGAGCACCAGTACTTGTCAAAGTGTACAGTGAGATGAACTTCAAAGCCATAAATGATGCGGCATGTTCTACTATCTCTCCGAATGTCGCTGCTACCAAATCTGACTCTGCATTGGTGAATGCAGTTGACGTAATTTGCCACTTATCCTTTGCGTAGCAAGAACAGATACGCATAATTTTATACACGTAAGTTAAGTGTTTTGAGTCCACTTTGCAAATCAAGCATATACCAACCCTGAAGCACAGCATTATAACAGACCCTACCAAACGGCCACTTGTCCTTAACAACCAATGAACCTCTTCACACACCCATTTTCTTAGTGTCGTTGACATGTATTTCTGTTATGTTTTTTCATCAGGCTTCTATAGAATCGGGAATAACGAGAACGGGGTCTTGTACTGTTGGAGCAGTACTAATTTCTTCTTTCTCAAACAGGGGTAGACTCGTGTTGGCGTCACAAAAAAGTACAGAACCTTGCGTTGTCGTAAAATATTCTATGAAATGTCTCACAGGGAAATCATTGCTGGCTTTCACAATTTCTTGAGTAAAGGAGACCGTCGTAATTTGTTTACGTGTTTGTACTCGTAGCAAAAGTTTGCAAGCCTCCGCCCCTGATTTTTCTCTGTTAAACTCGGTTAATCCTCTGGCGGCTGAGGAACTGACAAGTAGGAACTGACGAACAGGTGCTGGTCACCACAAATGATCCCCCTATGTTTGTGCTTTTTTGGTGCTTGCAGAAACATCGACGTTGGAGAAAAACAGCTGTGACCTGCTCTTCAAGGAAATTCAGGGCGTCGTTTGCTTGGACAACGTGAGTTGGCATAGTCATATAATTTTTTTCTGAATCAGGCAAGGAGGATAGTATTTTAGACCGATACCTCAGTACCACACTCACTCAAGAAATTACTTAAGAAATCTATCACAACTCTCATATTTCCGGAACAATGCTTTAATATTCAGTGTTTGAAGGACAAGTTCGTTTATTATTGGTGACCTCCACCAGTTGTGACCTATATCACACACAGAGTTTTCAAGTGGGGTCCGATAGGGCTGGTGTACTGCTGGCGTTGCAGCGAGATGTATACCTGCCTGGCGACGGTTGTCGGGAAGGTTGTCGACGTGTCCACTGCACGTCTGCCAATAAGTGGGCAATGTGTTGCTGTTGTTCCACCCGCTCAGACACAGTGCTTTAACGGCGCAGCAGCGTATTTTTTTATAGTAGACCCTTTTTCTGGGTACACCCTTTCAAGGTGGTGTAAAAATACTGTAGGCTGCATGTCATCATTGCTCTATTCGTTTAAAACACCGAAAGAAGCGTATACGTATCCAGGCCACTTCTTGGGTCTGCGATTAATGAGCTGCAGAATTTTGGTGGCTGTTTGAGCTGCAGGCGCGCAATCAGTGGCACACGAGTAGTAATCGTCCCTGCTGTCGGGTCGTGCTCCTAGACTGTCTGATGTCTTCAGAAAGGATACTCTGCTCTGGCTCTACTAATTTCTGTCAGGACCTAGTATGACGATCCTGGTACTCTTTCTTGTCATCTTCGAAGATGCGTCATGGGTTAGCGTTGCGGGGGTCATCCGGAATATAGATAGAAACACTCTTTCACCAGTTTGTTATGTTACGTAATCGTGAAACACACACACACACACACACACACACACACAAATGAACAGCGCCTTTGAAGCACAAAACAACATGACTCTCTTGTGGGTAAAGCTGTACCCACAATTTCAAAACGCAGCGTACACATGATGCACCCTACTAACTCATAGCCCTAGAACAAGTGTCAGCCATCGAGTAGAGTAGGACGGGGTAAATGCGACGAAAAGATGAAAATAGTTAACATTTCTCTTTATTTCATTTCTTGCAAATAAACATCAACGTAGAAACTTTCCTTACTGTGTAATGTCTGTACTATATACATATTTCTACTTTGCCACCGTTCAAAAGAATATTTTAAAAGTAAACATAAATGCTCATGTTGCATTTCACCCCAGCCTGCGAGGCTAAATGAGATGCTGCGTTAGGCGAAGCGAGATGTGAAAAAAATTAGTTCCTTCAGTTTTTGCAGTAGAAAGACACGAAAGTTGCTCTGTGAGCCCTTACACTGTCTTGAACTTCCCGGATTGAATTTAGGCAAAACGCGGTGTTGTGTTGCTCCAAAGCACTCTGCAGATAAAAACCATCACTCTTTCTTTTTACTCACGTTGTCTTTCGTTGAACGCTTGCACCTTATTGAATAATTCAATAATCCTATGCTAATGATTTTCTAACAAATCTACTTCACATCCTCTTGTTCTAACGCAGGACTTCCTGAACTTTTGATGGCTTTTAACTTTGTGCGCGGGGCTTTGTGTGCCAGTGAATTTAAAACTGTGTTAAAACTTGAATTTTTCCAGCACATGTTTTTTTTCAACCAGGATATTGTACTAACTTTATTACAAATCAATCCCAAGTGGCGTTTGCGAGCGGCTGTACTTGAAGATTCCGCTATTTTTGTGCGTCTTTTGAGAACATCCTTAGAAACACAGGAAAAACCTCAACGAAGATTCATAGGAGGAAGTCATGTCCGGAATGGTAATTAGTGCTTTTTTATGTACTTTTCCTCCCAGGAAGCTTTAAATCATAATCTATTGTAAGTCCTAGTCTTCATAACCAAGCAAATGTAATCTATAATGAGTGTTCAAGTAACAGTTGAAGTATTAGCACGCTTTTGAAGGCAATTAAACGTCTTTCTGTCGCGTTTTGTCTCTCTCACATACCCAAGTTCAAACAAAACATTTCGATTTGTCCCTAGGCACAAAAAACTAGAATACTAGTGCTACGTAGCTGGTAAAATAAAGTAACCAAATACTGATTTACGTTGTGCTACTGATGCTGCAGTAGCTGCATGCATGGATCCGAAACTCTGCGTGAGCAGAATTTCGGCCTTTTGGACGAGTCGCGAACACACTGGCCCCGTCTACGTATTTTTTTCCACAAGAACGCTATGAACAATCGCTAACTATTGCACATTAAATGATTAAAAAGAAGCAGCAATTAGGGCTGAAAGAAAAAGAAACACTGAAAACTATTTTCTATTACGCACAGTGACGGACAAAGTCAGTGTCCCGTATTACCCAGTGTTTCATCGTACTCCAACCTACCCTACTTATTCTTCTATTAGGCGCGTCCTCATTTATGCATGCGTCATTGAGCATTTCAGCTTTGGGGCTAGTCCACAAATCGATGAAAGAATTTTGGTCTGTCTATCTGTCTGTCTGTCTGTCTGCACATTTGTATATTTGTTCGCTCTTAACGGCATCAGGTATTTGAAACGCCCGACCTCATTTACAGCGCCCACCATTGTTGCTCAAGGTTAAGCGTTCACGCTTGTGTAATTGTCAATCAAAAGCAATAATTGCGCATGTCTGGGGCACCATAACAACATGTATATATTCTGCATGTGCCTCTTTTACAATGAAAGGCATACATAAGTAATTGTAAGGACTGTAGCGCTTATCATGCTGCGCTGACCATGCAGCGCTTGCATGGAAAGGCGAGTGTTTCCAACGCTTTGCTAAGACGAGATGGTGGTGACACCGACCCGTGGCCTTGCGTTCTACACCTTACCACAACTGAGATGGGCGCGCACACCCATCTTAGAGCCACGCGCTTTGTTTTCTAAAAGAACTGCCAGATGGTGTTCATGTCTAACGTCATGACTTGAAGCTCCCATTCGCCTCCGCTCCATGCTCCAGGCACTCTAACGCAGCACCTCCGGAATACCATTCACCAATTTTCTTGCGAAGAACATCAAATAAATTGTTCACTCTCCTCACACGCAAGACTATCGTCTTTCGACGACATTTGCAGACTAAATGCACATACGGGGTCATTGCACATACGGGGTCAATCTTTTTTCCACGCAAACACCGTGATCAATCACTAACTTTCGCACATTAAAAAATAGAAAGAGAGCAGCACTGATGGCTGGAAAAGAAAAACACAGAAAACTAGGTTTTTGTATTACGTACAGAGGCCGACAAATTCAAAGCATCCCGTTTTAACCCCGTGTTTCATCGTACTCCACCCTACCCTAATTATTCTTGTATATGGCGCGTCACCATTTATGCTTGCGTCATTGAACATTCCAGATCCACGCAACTGTTCGTGTTTGCGCACTCTAGCATATTAGAAGAATATGATCTTGTCAGGAAGGTTACCGGACTGTTAGATGCGAGATGCGATTTTCTCAATGCAGTTTTTACGTGTCTCACAATACACACACACACACACACACACATACATACATATATATATATATATATATATATATATATATATATAGCAAAGCATAAGAAAAACAATATCTGGAGTTATACATCCAAAACCGAGCATATAGCATGCCCACCTGCTATGGTCTCAGTACAGACTGGCAGTACTGCGAATAATTATGATTATGAGAAACGCCTAAGTGAAGGGCTACGAAAATTTTCACCATCTGGTGTTTTAACTAGAACAGACATCTAACATTTCGTTTCCATCAAAACATGACTGCTGCTGCCAGCATCCAACCCTGGACTTTCGGCAAACAAGCCAATAAAAATCATAGGAAATGACGCATGCGTGGCAATTCAAGGAGCCCACCATTACTTCTTTTTCCGTGGTCCTGACTCTGATCAATTAAGTTTTACAATTTGCTTACCTTTTTTGTTAGTTTGTATTCTTTATTTTGAGGCCCATTGGTAGTTTTCGGTTGTGTTTGTATTTCCACTGTTTGTTGAATTTCCTGCTCCTTTGATTGGTCCTCTGCAAAATATCAAAGTGTGGTTTCATTTTCAAAACCGCTTCAACCATAGGTTTCAAGTTACACGTTAAACCGTGCTTAATAAAGTTTGCCATAGTCACTCACTTGGTAACGTTTCTTCACCCCCGGCACTCACCCGTTCTTGAATCAGCACAACAAAGTAACACGCGCTAATTGCCTTTGATCTCTTCACGCTAAGTGATCTCTACCACGCACAATAATTGAGTATACTAATGGATCATCAGTCATAGCAACTGGTACTTCGTAGTTACCATTTCGAAGATTAGTTACGTGAACAGAGTGTTACCTATTGAAAAATGCTACATGTTTCGTGAAGCACGCATTACATAGCTTGTTTCAGTGTAAGTTTAAAGGAATATTGTATCTACCTACTACTTTAACATAATTGTTTTGCGATCACAAGGAACGTCTAAGCTTCATCATTGTGTTATACATTCTGTTCGTTTTACAACAACGTATAATAATTGACATATATGTAAGGTTTTCCTAACATAACACAGTTCAACCCTATGTATTTTTTTCATTTTTTTCTGCTTTTTGTGTAATAAGAAGCCGCTAAGAGATAAGTGGATTTATTGACTATGTGCGAAATGCAAAAATATGCTGTGTAGGAACACCAGCTGACTCAAGTAGTAATACTGTTCTCCATTTTTAAATACCTAGCATTGTGAAAACATTCTTTGAGAAGGAATGCACCAAAATGAAACATGAGCTGCGCTCTTCAGTTGGTATTGTAGAATGTATGCCTGATGCACATAATTTTAGTTTAATCTCAACACATCAAGCAGTATATTCTCGAAGGTAAATATATTCACAGCAGTAGCGGTGAAGATGGGGCTCAAAAAAGGGTGGGTAATTGTGTGCAATTTATTGAATAATAACACTTGTAGACTCTCAATTTCACTCCTAAAAATATGCTGAAGCATTATGGTTGCGGTGTGTAAATCAGGCACAGTACAAAAGTATTTTAATGCCAAAAACTTGTGCTTATGCGCATAAGTTGGATTTCAGCTCCTGCAGTTCACATTGTGATGACGTGACTGTGACTCTTACAATTAGGTCAAAGCCAAATTTACGTTTACCAGCAAACTGGCAGCGTTTTGTCAATTTGTAGACGTAATCTCGAGCAATTGCACAAACAATATGGTGCTGTCGAAATGATGCCGCACTTTATGAGTAAGTACTGTATACTGCCAAATTTAACAAGATGTTTAGAAGCTGCACAAAGTGCAAATGCTTCACCACTAAGTTTTAGGCAACCGAGGGATAAATAGTGCAATAATTATCGCTGGTAACTGCGCAGTGGTGAAATGACAGTAAACTTTCCTCTGGCCTTCATCTCGCGGAAATGGATGCAGAGTCCTAAACTTAATTGTCATTTTTTGTTTCTCACACTAATCACAACTATACTTGTCTTGTGCTACAAGATACATATTTGTGTCACTATACCTGGTACCATATCAGGGAGCCCAAGGGCGAAACATACTTCAGAAGTAGTCAACGTGGAACTTTATGCCATATACAGGCTTTGAAAACTGTCAAAGCGGCATAAAAAGCAACCACAGAGAAAATGAGGCATTTTACATGCACCAGTCTCAATGAATACCCAGGCTATGAAGCAAAAGCCAACAAACAATGCTAACCTCTCAAGAACAAGTTCGTTAGTAAGCGTATCACTTGTAATCGAAAGCCCGACATGTGTCACGACAGCACCTAAAGGATGGTGCACACCGGCGACTAGCAGCGGTCACGCGACCATTTGCGACTGGCGACCAAAAAGCGTCTGATGTTCACACCGGCAGGGGCTGCATGCGAGCGACCGGAAGTCGCAAAAGCAGCGAGTCACGTCCGAATCTCGTTACCGACGAGAACTCTGTAGACCGGCGCTAATCAGCTGATCACCACCAGCTGAGTGAGCGTAGCATACTGGGCGCGCCACATTTATTGTTTTTGTTCGTTTTCACACAGCGTTATAAACAGCGTCAAGTTCAATTCAAGCAAACAACAAGACATTGTCATGGTGCTGATGCGCTCTGCCATGAAGTCAGCGCTGGCATCACCGATGCCTTTAAAGAAAAAAAAATTGCCCGCAGCTTCCCTCGGGGGAACACTGAGGAGGATGCGGAGCATATAATTGGTTAACGGGGTGTTAAAGTGCGACTTACTTGGGTCGATGGCTAAATTGGTTAACGTGGTTGTGAAATGGGGTGTTAAATTGCGACTTACTTAGGTCGATGGCTAAATTGGTTAACGTGGTTGTAGGAGGGGGTGTTAAATGAGTGAACACGTACACACGTATGCGAAAGAGCGGCGCTGGTCGAAGGGACGTCGATCATTGTGTTTGTGGATTCGTTGGAATTCATTTCACCGCGACCTTGGACGTCGACGCGCCGTACAAACCAACCGACGAGCGGCAACTGAGCGAGCGAGCGCCGACCTTGAGTATATATACAGCGCGACGGCGCATGCACTGTCAGCTGTTGAATGTTCTCGAAGCGTGACGGCGCATGCGCGTCCACTGGAGAATCAGGAGAATTGTAGAATGTTCTCGAAGCGGAGAAGCGCGCGCGGCACAGATGGTGGGTGACGGTGCATGCGCGCGTCAGCTGTCGAATGTTCGAGAAGGGGGAGAAGCGCCACGGTGCATGCGCGCGCGTCAGCTGCCGATGTTCTCGAAGCGCGACGGCGCATGCGCGCGCGTCAGCTGCCGATGTTCTCGAAGCGTGACGGCGCATGCGCGCTACATTATACAGCTAGCGAATGTTCGTGAAGAGGAGAAGCGCACGCGGTGTGTAGAGGAGGAAGGGTGCACAGATGGTGGAGGAGTGAAGCGCGCGCGGTGTGTAGAGGAGGAAAGGATGCACAGATGGTGGAAGAAGGAGGAGGACACTTGCGGACGGCGCCGCACTACAAGCCTCGAGTATTAGATGCTCCGCATCTAAAAAAAGCCGGTCGTGGTTGTGACCGCCCTTTCGATCGCTGGAGTTGGACGGCCATGCAAGCCGCTGGCCTCCCGAGCTGCGCTGAGACGACGAGGAGTATTTCCGAGAGTCGTACGTATTCAGAAACGGTCCTTGAAGATAGATAGATAGATAGATAGATAAATAGATAGATAAATAGATAGATAGATAGGTAGATAGATAGATAGATAGAGATGCCCAAAGTCGCCCAAATTGGCTAAGAAACGCTTTGCACGGCGGGAAGGCAAGGTGCACGGCGAGTGGTCAGTCGAATAACCACGCAGGTGAAGTTGACACCTGGGCCAAGGTGAAAGGCATGGCTGAAGTCATGGTACATTCCTGCTGGGTCGTGTCACTCTTCAAGGACTCTGAAAGAAGGTCAGTCGATGCCCTTTCACTCGTACAAGCACCTTCGGTTGTAGGTGCATGAGGGCTCGCGTACAGGTTGGCTTGCCTGGTGGATGGTTGCAGCATCCAGCACGTTTGGCCGTGTCGGTGAGGGGCACAAGGTTCTGCTGCAGGGTACATCGAAGGCGTTGCCAGTGGCTGCTGGCAGGATGTGCAGACGCTGTCACGGATAGGGAGTTGCCTTAGAACATTGTCGGTAGGGTTACTCCGCCATAGGGGGATGAATAGCGATTGTGATGATTTCCATAGTCGCGGCAAGCTAAAGGGCGTGCGGTGAGGTTGCCGTCGTCGTGGAGCCTGACCTGCCTGAGTTGTTTCGGACGGAGGAGGTCGAGAAAGGCGTGCAGATGGTGGGCACGTCTGATGTGCGGTCCTACGATGGCTTCGAGGGAACGCACCTCTTGTAGGGCAGGTCAGTCGAAGTGCGGGCGTCTTCAACCTCGTCCGCGTGAGCGGGTGCAGGAATACATGTGCCTGTGACTAGATCTGAGATATTAGTCGTAGTCGGCGTAGTTACATCATGGTCAAGGCAGGGATAATGGCCGGTTGATACCGCTTGCCGTGACTTAAACAACCACGAAGTTGGGTGTTCACGGTAGTGCGCGGTAAATGACGCCGGACGAGGATAGCACCTTAGAGCAGAGGTCGTCGTAAGGCTGCGGGCTGGAGCTTGAAGTAGCAGCAAGTTGACGCAGCTCTTCTGGAAGGGCGTAAGAATAATGGCATGCGTCAGTGGCTGGTCCGTGACGCCTTTCGCCAGAAGACCGGCGTCGAGCTGCATGTAAAATACTTGCGGGTTGGTCGATTGGAACGGTGGCACTTGCGGTCAAGGTCGCGGAAACATGGCAGCCGATGGCTCATCGAAGAGCGCCTTCTCCGTGTCACCAGTGCAGCGAGCAAGGATAGAGAGACGTGAGACGACGTCATGTAGGTTGACGACAGGGCCGTGCTGATCTCGCTACTTTGTTAGCTACCTTGTTCTGTTTTCGCACAGCTCAAGCTAGGATCAGCTGCGCGGGAGGCCCAGTGTGGTGGGCAAGAACTAATGATGATGATGCTGTCACTACACCATCAACCAATATACTATATTCATGTGAATAAATTTAAAAAGTGCTCTGTTCTGTCAAGAAGTACACCACTGTGTCTACGTGCGTACGGGTCCACCCTTGTTTGTTTTATCTTCTGCAGTATCCTAACACTGTCGCACCGCCGCGGTGGTCTAGTGGCTAAGGTACTCGGCTGCTGACCCGCAGGTCGCGGGATCGAATCCCGGCTGTGGCGGCTGCGTTTCCGACGGAGGCGGAAATGTTGTAAGCCCGTGTGCTCAGATTTGGGTCCACGTTAAAGAACCCTAGGTAGTCAAAATTTCCGGAGCCCTCCACTAGGCGCCTCTCATAATCATATGGTGGCTTTGGGACGTTAAACCCCACATATCAATCATTCAGTTATCCTATCACTGTCCTCACAACACGCATTTTCATCCTAAAAAAACAGGAAAACGCTGCGAAAGTGATGCAGGATGCAGTGGTTGGAAGAAGGTGTGAAGTGCGTATGGGTCATGTGGATCGTCTATTGTGCATTTCTGACGCTGCCATTATCTTGAGCGATCATGGTGTGGTAGCCACGGTATGGCAAATTATCGACCCACGCAGTCTCGTCGCTGCGCTTGTGATCGTGTTAGGGTACGCTAATGTTTCATCCAACGTCTTGTGTCATCGAAATGAAAGTGTGTAGGGCACATTGTGTTTACCAGCGTGGAGGGGGGTCGTTGCATACGCCAAGGCAATCTTATGATAATGGTAGCTGTTAGTAGAAACTGTAGTTGGTCTCTTTTTATTGCTTTGCATCTCCCCTTCATTGTATTGCCATGAACACGTCAGCCCTCGAACTTTTCCACTTTTGCTAGAATACGAGCAATGACCGTTTAATATTAATTCTTTGCGAAAAAGTGAGTGAGTAGGCAAGATGGGTCTCCCGCTACAGCGAAAGCGAGTGGGTTGCGAGTCACATTTTGCTCTCAGGGAAGTGCAAAGCGCCCTTCGTCTTTTCTTTCACGAGGCTGTAATCTAGTTTAGGCATTATTAGGTAGTATATGCATGCAATACAGGAGAAATCTAAAAAAACGTGTTCTTCAAAAGTAAGACTTTCTAATAGCATATTGTCAAGTCTGATACAGCGTCGTAAGAAACGAATATTTTTCTTTTTTTTACTGGACAAAAATTTTAGTGGCATCACTTCATTTTCAATCAAGATCGATGCAACTTAGCGTGATCTGTTGAAATCCTTGCCTCGGTCACAGCCGATACAGCAGTAATACATGGCATACGTCAGTTAGAGGATTGATGGCCTTGCATGGTGTTTTATATGCAAAGCGTTCGTACATGAGACAAGCGCCTACGCAAGAGACACTTTAACTTGATACATATTTCTGAGCAAGTGGAAATCCATTCTTGGAAAATGGTGCAACAGCGAAAATACACACGCTTGAAATAACACGTGCACTGCACGACCACGATACGCTTTATATATAATGCATGCACTTCTCTATTTTCTCCCAACCTGGTTTTTTTACGTACTCGCTCGCACTCGCCAAACTCTATGTGTACACACGCCAGCGCATATCGCAAAGTATTACCAAGATTCCCATTTACGACCCCTAAGGCTTTTGTGGCTGGCAAAATACAGACGTGCCCATTCAGACTTCATCTCCACCTTAGTGCATGGTGCACACAAAGGACAGTGACGATAATCGTCGAGTGTGGTCACCCAGAGTCAATGTGCTTGTAGCATACGAGCGACCCGCAAAATAGATGCCCTGTTACTCTGACAGAACGAGTTGAAGCTCTGCCGCTTTGGTGCTCTTCAAATCTGCAAAATCAGAAGCGTTACCATCGGATGACGTCAAGCGAGGATGCTGCTGAGTGGGAGTGGATAAAATATTTCCTTGACGAATTAAACACCACAAGAAGACCGAATGGACGCCTGCCGGTATTGGCGCAGTGGCACATTGCCTCTCATCTTGAATGGTGCCATCCTGAAATTGTCATTGCTTTATTCTGACTAATACGTCATAGTAGAGAGTGGTCGCACTTGAACGTGCATAATACAAATAACCCATTGTTTATTTGAATTTTTATTCTTAGATTGTCACCGACTCTAAAAAAGATGTTAATGCAAAGCGACAATGTACGTATCCAGCGATTCATTTTATAAAATCAGATTTTCAAAGGCGATCCTAAAATGTAGTAAGAAAGTTGGTGTACATGACAGAATTTATTCAGACTCTAAGGCTGCTAACAAAGCGCATGATCGAGCCAGTTGTGGTTATCGGTACTAAATTATGGCTGGATGAAGGCGTGGCAAACACCGAGGTATTTCCAGATAACTTTACTTGTTACAGGAAAGACAGGAACTATCATGGAGGTTGTGTATATATCTCGGTAGATCAGCTCATTCCATCTGTAGGCATAAGCACTACACGCGATATGAGTGAAACTGGTTGGTATAAAGTGAAGCTCTCTAATGGTAAATCACTATCAGTCTGCTCTTTTTATCGATGATCAACTGATTCAACTAATTCGTTTATTGAATTCACTGTTATATACAGCTGCAAAAGTCACCTCTGAATACGTCATTGTAGGTGGGTATTTCAACGTGCCTGATCTCAACTGGATTGAGGAAACTGAAGCTTTTGAATGTTCTCTAATTTTTAAGTCTGAATTGGCTGATTTCATGAACCTTTTGTCTTTAAAACAGACAGTGTTGAAACCAACTCGTGGAGTTCATGTCTTTGATCTGTTTTTCACAATATGCCAGTAATGGCAGAAAACACTGAAGTATTACCAAGGATAAGCGACTACGGGTTTGTGTTACAGGTGATAAATTTGAAATATACGAGTGCTTACAATAAAAAGAGTTGGTGCACGTACAATTACGCAAAGGCTAACGTCCAAGGAATCAACACTGCATTGGAAGCATATTTCATTTTCTTCTAAACACTTGGCAATGAGTATTCAGTAGGAGAGCTGTGTACTTTCTTTTAAGACAAAATCCTAAAGCTGAGAAGCCGATTTGTTCCATCATGAGTGCTGACCAGAAGGCGTAATAAAAGTAAACCATGCTTTTCCAGAAAACTCGACGTTTTGCTCAAGCAAAGGCAGAGAATTTGCCGTTCATTTCAAAGAGATTGCTCGGACGAGAATTCTTGCAGACTGAAGCTGGAAACGCGTGAAGTAAGTCATGCTACAGTCAAAAAGAAAGTAGCCTACTTTAAAACAATTGAACTTAAAATAACGCGAAACCCAAAAGTACTTTGGAGGTATATCAAAGGGAGCAGGAAAGACAACATTTCATTTCCTGCTTTGAGCAGCGATGATAATACTGTGAGTGATGCGACAGAAAAGAATGAGTTGTTCCATTTTTGTTTCACGCCAGTGTTCTCAGCCGCTACTTACCCCCAAAGAGTCTTCTAATTTTTGACACAGAAATCCATATTTATGTATAGTGTAGTACTTGAAGCTCGTGGCATTGAATTACTACTTAGAGATCTCGATTGTGCAGAAGCAGTGGACCCTGTTTGCTTGCCTAATTTTATGTTTAAGTCTTCATTCCATGCAGTGTCTATGTACTTGACAGTCATTTTTAAAAAATCTTCAAAACAGAGTTCTCTTCACACTGATTGGAAGTTGGCATCCGTTATTTCAATACACAAATCTGGCCCACGCAATTCTGTGAATTATTACCTACCTATCTCACTCCCTTCTGGGTGCAGTGAAATTCTTGAACATATTTTATATACAGCATTTGTAAAGCACATAGATAGTAATGCCTTATTCTACTTTAACCACGATGCATTTAGGCAGGGGCTATCATGCGTCGCACAACTGGTAGAGTTCACCCGTGTTTTAGCAGCAGCTATGGATGACAAATTTCTGGTCGACTGCATTTCCCACGACTTTCAAAAAGCGTTAGACGCTGTTTAACACTACTTGTTGCTGCAAAAACTAATCGACTTTGATGATAACTCTCTAGTTATTGCATAGATTGCTGAATATCTACATGAGAGGCGGCAATATGTAGTTGTAAACGGTGAACAGTTCGATATAACTAGTGTTACGTCAGGGGTACCTCAGGAACCAGCTGTAGGGCTGTTACTTTTTTATTGAATTACTTTCTTATTACTTTCTTATTTCTTATGACATTAACAAAAACATACAATCCCATACTCTTATAATTGCAGACGACTGCATTTTATATCGTCAGATTACCTTTGAAACTGACTGCTCAGTAATCCAAAACAACCTATCGTATTTTCGCGCATGTAACCCGCACCAAAAACCTAAAATTCTCAGTGGCAAAGTGGAGGTGCGGATAATACGCAGAGTTTTTTCTATAGTGCTGCTTCACAGCAATACGTATTGTGCTGTGAAGCCCCTTAACAGTGTAGCGAAGGCTACGGAGGCGGTTTCGGCAAATTCGTGTACGGCAGCTTGCGGCTGATTCTGGTTTCACTTGCTTGCATCGTTGAAGCGCTTAGAAAAACATTTGGGAAGAGACAATTCGATTGTTCAGTGTAAAATCTCACTGTCAACCACAAGTATATTTTTGGACGTTTGCGGCCACTCAGTGACCCACCACATGTCCCTACGTCACGGACGCCATGTTTACTTTTGGGAAGGGCTTGCCGAAAAGGTGGTGCTGTCTAAGAAAGTTCCATAATAAATAAAGTAAGTTCCACAATGAATAAATCAATATCTATTTGAGCAAGGCAAATGAGATAATATAGTGCCTATAAAGATATTATCAGTAAATAAATTTACTAGTTTTTGGCGCGGTAGCAGGCATGCATATCGGTTCTGTTGTTTCCAGGGTGCTGTTAGAGTGTACTAGAAGGGGTAGTGCTGTCAAGTTGTCGCCAAGTGTTAGCGCTCTTTACCTCGCTGATACCGCTAGTTCTTCACATCTCGACCCGTTCACCAAGCCTATGTCAATCTGTTCTGTCACCAGGAGTAGCGGACGGTGGCAGGCCTTCACGGCAGCAAAAGCTTAAGATCATTGCGTCGCCGAGGAATTCGGAAATCGCAAAGCGGGAAGACGGCACGGTGTGGACGAGTGCTGCGTGCGACTGTTGAGAAAGAAAAAAGAGAGCCTACAAGCCGCGCACCTCGACCGTAGGTCATTTCGGGGCCCCAAGACCGGTGCCTACCCTGAGCTGGAGGCAGATCTAGTAAAGTTCGTCGAAGATGTGAGAAGCAGGGGTCACGCCGTATCGACCGTGATTGCCCAAGTAAAAGCGCGGCGACTTTTGAGGGAGTTGGGCCTACCTCACGAGTTCCGTGTGAGCCGCGGATGGCTGCACCGCTTTATGAAGCGGCAAGGGCTCTCAATCAGACGGCGGACTACAATATGTCAACGCTTCCCGGCTTCTTATGAGGAGAAGCTGCTCAAGTACCAGAGATACGTAATTAGCCTGCGAAAGCAGCACAATTACATTTTCTCGCAAATCGGCAATGCGGACGAAACTCCTGTTTATTTTGAATTGCCGTTGGACACGACGATTGAGAAGACGGGCAGCATTTCGGTGAGCGTGCTGATCGGCGGGAACACGAAACTGCGCATCGCAGTCTTGCTTTGTGCCCTCGCCGACGGCACGCAACCGCGACCGTACGTCGTCTTGAAAAGGAAAACTCTACGAAATGTTCATTTGCCTGCCGCTTTGGTGATGCATGCACACGAGAGCGCGTGGATGAACAGTCACTTTTTCGTAGACTGGATCAAGATGGTATGGGAGAAGAGGCCCGGTGCGATGCTCGCAAAAAGGTCCACGCTCGTTCATGACTCGTTCCGCGGCCACACAACTGAGGAAGTGAAGGACCGCCATTCACGCAACGGCACCGACTTAGTTGTTATATCTGGTAGAATGACGTCAATGTTGCAGCCTCTAGATTTGTCGCTTAACAAGCCCTTCAAAGCGCAGCTAAAGTGCTATTACGCCGAGTGGATGGCCGAAGGCTGCTACGACTTGACGCCGACAGGATGAGTCCGAAGGCCTGATATTGCCCTATTCTGCAAGTGGATTGTTGAGGCATGGAAGGCCATTCCAGGTGAGATGGTGCGAAAAAGTTTCAAGAAATGCTGCATCACAAACAACATAGATGAAACTGAAAGTGACCTTGTGCGTAATAGTGAGGACTGCGGCTCAAGTGATAGCTCTAGCAAGAGCAGCGACAGTGAGTGAATTATGACTGGCCTTGCAGACAGCGTATTCTGCTTGCTAAATAAAGCTTTTTCAGTCTACATATGTGCTATGTTGCTTGAGCAGTAGCTTTTTGTACAGCCTTTCCTGTATATCAAATGTGCGGGCAATACGCAAGGATTTTTTTTTCTCGGTGAGCTGAAAGTGAGGGTGCGGATTATATGCAGGGTCGCATTATACGCGCAAAAATACGGTATGTGCAATATACGCGTGGTGCCAGCGATGGGAAATGAAACTGAATCTTAAGAAAAAGGAATGCATGAGGTTTTCCAGAAAAAAAAAACAGGTGAAGTTTAATACACAGAAACCGCTTTCCGGTAAAAGTGGTGCCTGAATAGATATACTTAGGTATTTTCTTTTGCCCCTCTAGAGTAGTAAAAAGTTCAGTCCATGGCAGCGAGACATGTGTCTAATGCACCAATGTACGACAGTAAATTCAGTGCAACGGAACTAAAGCTGAAGTTTAAATGGAAGCCTCTGCAGCATCGAACGGCATTATTTCGACCGAAGCTTTTGCATAGCATATTTTTATTCTCATACTCGAATTCCCCGTGACGTATACATAAGCCGGCCTCACCACATTTCAGCCCACGAAGATCATGAACACAAGATAAGAGAATATAAATGGAAGACATCGTCCTACAGCAACTCCTATTTTTTCGAAAACTATAGGTCACTGGAATTTACTTCCTCCCACAATTGTAGAAATTTCTTCAACGGTTGCGTTCATTTTAGCAATTAAAATGATTGAATCTTTCCAACACTAAGCCATATAGACTACGCGTGCGTGCGCCTTGCATTCGCCATGATCCGTACAGTATCTTAGTTGTAAACTATGTTGTGTTGTTTTGGGGTTAAATTGTCTTTGGGCTAGCACAATGCTGCACTGTGTTTGAATTAGCAAGTGATTTTCATCAATTTTTGTGGTTTCGACATTTTTTACCCTTATACATGTGACTTTTCGGACGCTGCTGTGCTCGGTGCAGATGCGTATGTTTTGTGTCTTGCAAATCTACTTCCTTTCTCTTTTCTTTTTTTTACACAAAATTAAGTAAACCTGCAAATTTTCATGTTCTTTTCCTGTTCTCCCACTATAATGCCTGCATGGGCGCTGTGGGTAATAGATAACTAGTAATACAATACTTTAAAACGCGAATGGAGGCTTCCCAGGTCCTACAGATCCTTAAAAAAGCCCGCGACCTCGAAGATCACTCATGGGTTTGGTTTTCTGCACACCTTTGACTAATTGAGCGTGCTTAGATTAATCTGAACGACGAGACGCAATCGGTGGCAGGAGGTTTGACTGACCGTGTGCTCGGTAACGCATGATTTCCTAGGCAATCCGAGCCTCTCTGCAAGTACAACGAGATATGTGAACACCATTATTACTCAAAAGAGTGCTGCCCATACCAAACTCTTGGCTGTGTAGGACTTAGGCTGTTACTATCAGACTGCTCCAAACAAGAACCTACCCGAGCCCTCCAGCACTGCACACAGTGTACTTCGAACGATTCTCAAGCCTACATTGTTCTTTGTGTGACTGTTGTGCAGATTTTGAACACGTCCTGTGGGGCTGTGCCTTTGCCAATCTTCCTTTCCAAGAAGAGGAAACGAACAAGCTGATTAAGGCCCAGAGCTTTGTCTCTCAAATCCAGGCGGTCAAGAAGGCCCGCGCGAGGGCCTAACCGTCCCTGTGTGGGCCTGGCCCGGTGATGCTGAATAACTCGCGTCTATTGTTGACTCAATACAGATATTTCACTCACTCACTAAAATGGGATTTCATAATACGTTTTGAAAATGTTTTGTAGCATACTGGGATTTTTGAGGTGTTCTGAAATTGCTGTCTTGCAAAAGTGATTTTTTTGACGTCTTGGAAATATTTTGAATTGCAATGCATTTCGCTGTGAAGTTTTTAAAATGTTTCTAGATGGTCCTAAAAACGAATTCTAGTCGAATTTCAGACAAGATATAAGACCTTTTCAAGACCTTTTGCTTCTATTTCTTGAATATTTTGGAACTTTACACGGTCTTGAATCAACCAAAATTAAAAGTTAATTCTTTGTTTCCTACTAGCTAGGCTTGGATGTTAAATAACAGCGCAGAAAAACAGCCCCAGTGAACAGAATCTCATAAGCGTAATTAGGACCCGCTTTCTCGTATGTAATTGCGAAACCTAATATCAGAAAGCCTTTTTTTAAGTAACGACCCCGCAATAATTGAGAGCTCATACGTGAATATTCTTAACTGCTCGCATCATGTTACCTGTCAATAAGATGTTTCTTCTACTGTGACAAGTAAATCATATAACTCTTCGTTGGTTAAAAGCTCTAAGTGGCAGCATTGCATTAACGAATGAGCGGCAATAATTTATTATGTAGTCAAGCTTTTAGAAGTGCCAATATAGGATTGAAGCAATATTTCCAGTAGAACAGACAGGTTGAGAGACCAATCATTTTAATTCAGTCTGAGGAGTTATTGACAGGCCTGCTAACATGTATAACATTAAGATATACTTACCACAGTCATCTTTCTTCACACATTTTCTGTCATGCCGTCGATACAAATTGGCATTGCATCCACACCTTACGTTTCTTTTTCGCGTGCACACCCAGTCATCATCATGCTCCACTCCCGTGCAATACAACTGAGGAACTATCGCCGCCCCATTGCAAAACCTTGGGCCACTACCTTCTGGGCAAGCTGCAATAAATAGCAATAAGCAAAGCGCAAGCTAGTGATGTACAGTGAAATGTCAGCAGGTGAAGCATAAATTGGGTAAAAGAAAGGGGAAAACTTTCAGCGTCCTGCATTTTGCGCTATGAAAAACAAGTATTATGTGCGATGATTTGTAAACTTTATCAGGATAAAAACTATCCTTCTACTAAGCACAACTATAAAAGACTGCGCGTGAGATCCGTATAGGTACGTATTGCTGGCGTCAAATGCGAGCCATCGCCGACACCTTTGCCGCCATGTTGAATCTGCGGCCGGCAAGTCAGGGAGCGTGGTTAGATCTAGCGCAGCCAAGGCCATGAAACGGAAACCGGATTCTGTTTTTCTTTGCGGGAAAATCGGTCTCGGAACAATTTTCGCGCGCCGGCCATGCAGCGTCATTTTTCGGCCGCTTGCGCGAGCCAGTTGCCGGAGAGTTTTGTTGGTTTTGCTTTTTCGAGGCCAAGTGTTAACGTGCCCTGAGCCCTGAGCACGAACACTGGCGGTGCGGCAGTCAGGCCGAAGTGACAACACGGCCATTATTCGCTTGCTCCATGGCATGGAGGAAGGGGAAACTAACGAGAAGTCATGACGGCATGTTCGTGAAGTCGCCGCATCGCAAACATTCGCACAACCTCCTAGCGGAGAAGCAGATAAACACTTCACGATTTCTGGTGACCAGCCGCCGCAGCGGCTTTGGCAGCAGCGCCGGTGGAGTGGTAGGTGTTCTCGTCCGGTAGCGAGTCAAGTCAGGAGTGTTGGTTCTTTTGCGTGTTTTTTTTGGGAAAGCTGTGTGATGCCCAGCTATAGTTTATACTCGGTGCAAAACGCGTTGAACACCGGATCCCCACAGTGAAAAAATTACTCCGAAGACGCGGTAAAGCGCTTGTTCTCAAGTAGCCCCCTTATTTTAAGCAATTTTTGCTCCGGACATCCAGAGCTAAATATTTGCTCCTACTTGCCAAAGCAATTGCGTGGCACACCTGTAGTACGTTCATCAGATATTTCACTCCAGCCGACCCGAGCAATTGCGTGGCGCCGCCGGAGTATTTTTACTGGCATTTTTCTATGGCTGGCCAGAGTGATTACATGACACCTCCGGAGCATTTTTAGCGGGTTTGTCGCTCCAGATATCCGTAGCTTTCGTGTGGTACTTCCGGAGTATTTACAAAAATGTACTTACTTCGTACAGACAAAATTTCAGTTTTTGGATCAATTCTTTTTAAAGCGTATACTTCATTGTTTATTTATTGCATCCTGATTGTTTCACGCAGTGGTTACGTTAAGAAAGTGCCAATTATTATGCAAGCACTGTAAAATTGCTGTGTATTCTTTTCTTCAAAGCTCTATCAGATGAAATTCAAGAATCGTTGAGCACTTAATTTTTGATTGATTCAAAAGAAGGGGCCATTTCTGGATGATTACCCAGCATTTAGGGAAAGTAGACAAGAACACACAATAATGCAAAAGGCCAACAAAAACAAAGCACAATAAGACAGATTCTATGAAATCAACAGCGCACAACTATGAAGCGCAGCATTTGAAAATTAAGCTCATAATGCTTCAAAACGATGCACGACAAACAAAAAAAAGCGCGGCCACCGAGAACAACTTTTCATCAACCAGAAAACCATTCATAAGATTTATTGAGGATGGAAGAGTTGATCTGATTGTTTCCTGCTTAATTTGGGAAAAAATATTTATACATAAGAACTGCAAATCATACGTGAGGCACAAAAGCTGATAACACTGAAGGCACGGAGTTAATTTCCTTCTCGTCGACTAGCTTCAACACTAGCCAAGGAGGGAAGATGTTTGAGGTTCGGGATGGGTCCCCTCGATGACACGAGTGCACGGTGGCAGCGCGAAGGAAGAGCCGTCGTCCGGTGAACAGACGCTTTATTGCAGCCTCAGGCTACTGCCTAAGGCCAAGCCCGAACATCCGTCTTTTTTTCAGATCCAGACATCCTCTTTTCAACCCTGGGTTGAACAAAGATTCTTCACAAACACCAATCACATGTTGGGACTTGCATTAACACAACCAATTGCAGGAACATCTCCATAACAGGTACTACCATGGTTAAAACCACGTTACCAAATAAAACACGCAAAGGGATAGGTTCTGCGCGTGTGACACTCTCTCCCATGCCAGGCCGTGCTGCCTACATTGACTGACTTCCGTCGGCAGCCATTCTCACGCTCAAGCCTCGTCAGTTTTCTCATTATTTGGTGCTTCGTAGAAGCCTTCCTAAGAGCGGTGGCTGCTTCGTTGGATTTCGTGGGCTTACCAGGTGTGCATGCGACAGCGAGGCGCCCCGACATCCTAGCAGCACTCAGTAATTACGTACAGCGGGGAAGGTTATGCTCGTCATCCTGCCGCCACTATGCCTCGGTCAGCAAAGTGGTCGGGTCCCCTCGTCATTCTTAATGGCACGCGTGCATGCCAACCATGGCTTAAACTCAGACGGTGGCACCTGACCTGCCTCTTGCCAGACGCTTTTCTGAGTAAGCTTTCCCCTTCTAATCCCGAACGGTGGGCGACCTTGACTGCTCCTCTTGTGAACCGTGAGATTGAAGAAGTCTCCTTTCTTTCCCGCGCTCGAGTTTTCCGCGTTCGCCTCCGCGGTACCGATCAGCTTCCTTAGTTGACGGGTTGGGAAATGGCTACGTGCTCCACATCAGCCGCATTAATTGCGCAGCAGCCAGCACGCTGGTAATTGGTGCCTCATACTAACTCCTCCCCCCTCAAGAGTGTTACAGGATACTCGATGTTCAGTAACGCGATACAAAAACAAACAAAAAATAGCTCAAAATAAACTTACTCTCGGTGCACGCACTTGCGTGAACCGATTATCACTTCCATCTCAACAGGAGAACTTTCGCGTCCTTCCACGAAATAGACGCATCAACACATATACATAATGCTCTCAAATCGCCCTCCGAAAGCAAACACTTTCGTAATGAACATCACTGAATACTGCAATCAGAATTTTAAGTCTACAGCGCCAGTCAGTCAACATTAGATTAACACAGGGCACACGCACCATGCACAGTCCGGCGCATACTCTCTTTTAAACTCACATCACCACACGGCCATTGTCCAAAAACAGGAGGCCCACTCCATGCGCCCTCCAGGCCCCGCATGACACACTCCAAAAGAGCGACCGACCTAGCGGTATAGGTATACCTAATTCTAAACGGATCGCACCAAGAATAAAAAACTTATAACCAAACGCTATCTTACTTGATCTACAAAATTATTCCTAAACAACACATAAACTGCACCTAAAAGCAGTTCTACAACTTAAAAGCAAGCTCGCATCTCAACAACAACAACAAAACGAAAAATGCTTGGTACAACAAACTAAATATTTTCACAACACGCAGGAACTATTAGCCTTTTCGACACAATTAACATCACGCAAACCCCTTAAACGAGCAATGCAAACTCCTATACAGTCATTCAATTCACAGAGACTGCATCATTGGCTACATATCAATAACAACAACAACAATTATAGAAAAACTATTCAGCCATATTAAGTAGACAAAACATCCTATTGCCACTAAACAGTTGCAGTCACTGAATCCAATGATCAGCCGAAACGCGAAAGAGCTTCAGCAGCCTCGCTCAGAGCACTCTAATTGCGAACAATTTTTGTTTCACATTTGCCTCTCTTTCAACTGTGGAAACCTACCTTTGCGACTGGCACAGCCTCTTACTGAATGATGTGACTGATCGTTCACATTCACCTATCGTTTGAGAGAGGCAACCTCTAGTTGCCCTTTTCGATGCGTTCGTGGTGAAACAAAACGCTTTGCTGGGGTTGGTTGGCGTCAACCTAGAAAACAACGCCAAGCCCTCCAGCTCAATCAAACGCTACCTGTGCCTCTATGTTGCACAGCAGCGTGTTCAACACTCTCAAACCGCCGTAACCGACAAATCGCCGACTTTTCACTAAAACCTTTCACCATGTCACCACTCTTCGGTAACACTCCAGACCTAAACACTAAAAAAATAAAGCGCATTATAGTTACTGAAATAACTTCTCTCCATGGCGCTTACATAAAAAATCTGTTTCAAACCTTAAAAAACAAACTAAACCGAATTACCTTCATTAAGAACACAGTGACAACAAAAACACAGTGTAAAAAGGGTGCTTTTACGGGAAAGCACGCTTTGCAACACCCATTAACACCCATAAATGATCGATTGAAAAAAAAGCACCCCTTTGTTTGGGTGCTCTCCTCAATAGCACCCTAAAATGGGCTATAAGGGTGCTTTTGTGCCTGAGAAGGGTGTAGGTGACGATTCGTCAGATGAAATATGCAGCAAAAGAAGAACACATCATTATAAAATTTGGGATTTTATGTCTCAAAAACCTCGCAATGATTATGAGAGTCGTCTTAGTGGAGAGCTCCAGAGATTTTCGCCATTTGGTGTTGTTTATTGGGCGCTGATATCGCACAGTGCACAGGCTTCTACCTTTTCGCCTCCGTCTTATTTCGATTGTCACGGCCGGCATCGAACCCGCGACCTTCGGATTGGCGGCTGAGCAGCGTTGCTACTGCACGAATATGTGGACCTTGCGTTAAATGACGGCCAAATTGACTTAGAATGTGTGAAGGTGCTTTCCGAATATAGCAGAATGCCAGCAGAAGCAAATCGCGTTTCATTTATAATGCCAATTACTGCAATCCATGTTACGAAAGCTTTCCTTAGCGTTCGTTATAAGCTACATGTGTGCTATATAATATATACACGAATATAATGTTCGCCCGAGTATTGGAGTGTGTGCGTGAGCCTGCGCATGTGTTAACGTGTAAGCGCAATTGCGTGTACCCCCATGCATGTGTGCGTGCGCGTGTATGTGCGAGTCTGTGCTTGTGTTAAGCGTGCCTGTGCACAAGTGTACGCCTATGCATGCGTGCGTTTACGGTCGCGTGTGTGTGTGGCTGTATGTGTGTATACGTGTAAGTGTGTGCGCCTGTGATTAAGTATGCGTTTGTATCAGCCCGTGCGCCCTCGAATTGCGTGTGTGTGTGTGCGGGGGGTCACTGCTTCATAGTGTTTAAGGTCCCACAACTTTTTAGACCGGGAGTCTATATGGGAGGTGGCGTAAAAAATGGCGGTGGTCAACGCACTGTACACGGACTATTCAGTACATGGAAAACAGCTGCACATTCTCGTACCTCTTCATTGCTTACGAACTTGCTGTGGTAGGTGATTAGGTGCGCTGAGGCACTTCTACACTCGAAAAAGTAGTTTACGACCAATTCACACAGAGAGCTGTCACTCCGCTTATGCACAACCATCGTTTATATTAACAACATTTAACAAGAACGTGCCCTGCCTTTGCTACAGGTGCTTAGCTAGCTCATTGGGCAACCATATGGAATTAAGTGCTGATCACGTGGTCAGAAAGAAGTTTGTTATAACAACCTCGGCACGTTTCGTGGTGCGTTACAATCCTTCTAAACATCCGCGACTGTGGAATAATTTGTTCCAGCTTCGACTACGCCCTCAGTGTTTGCGGCACCACATGCGAAATCGCCAGACACGGACAATGCGGAAAGAAATACATTTGAAAAAAGTATAGCGATGCTCTACCGCTAATGCCACCGAGGACGGAATAATTATTGTTTCTCGCCGTTTCAGGGTGCACTTTCTTTTCCGAAAGTTTTGCTTCACTATTTTTCGTCCACTGCAGTCGCACTTAGTGAAAATACTCAAAGAACCCGAGGCTGGTAAATAACCTGCACCGCTGTGTGGCTGAGTGGAAGGAGAGTTGCCATATACAAGGAGTTAACCTTGAAGCGTAATTCAATTGCCTTCTGTGTCGAACCGCCTCCCACCGTACGCGCCTTAGCGTTTGCCTTTCGGCGCCCTCTTGGCGGGTTTCCCGCTCACGACGCTCAGCCGTGCCAGCATTGCCCCCACAACGGCGGTGTAGATAAGTGAGTAGTTGCGTCACCGAACACCTGCGTGGACAGCTGCGGCGCCGCCGCCAGTGCCCCCTCCTTATCTCTCTCAACGTTGCTCTCTCTGTCTCATCCGTCTTTCAAATGCGTTGCGTTGATCTGAGGTCTTGGTCGCTGTGTGAGTTCTAGCGAACAGGCGCATCTTCTATGGTGGTCACGCATGACACCGTCTTCATAGTGACGGTCGGATTAAGGAATATTCATGGAGCGGTGGACACGGACAACGTGGGCCTGTTAACGGTGAGCGTACGGTTTTCGTAGGTAGCAATCATACAGCGCTAGCTGGGTGCCTGCAGCAGCAGCTCTGCCAAATTAGGCTGCCAGCCATTTACAACAGCATGCGTTCGCAGGCCTATTGCAGATGCCTGATTAAACGTGTCACTTAACGAGTTCACACTGCTATGAGCGATGTTGTGTAAGTGCCTGCATCACTCATACAGTGAGTAATGTGTTCACTTAACAAGGGCGCGATCAGTTGCTGATCGCACATTATCTCTACACTGATCAAAGTGATTGATATTGTTTCAATATGCGCTTTAGGCTACATCGTAATAACATTTCTATTAATACTCAAATATGCAACGTGCTTCTCTAGGTGTAAGCGTAAAAAAAGGAAGAAAAAGAAACAAATTGTGTACAAAGGCGCGCTGTGCGAAATGGCTTTTTTATTTTTGCTTAAAGATGGTATAGTTTGAGGTGCTGATATGTCGTGATGCTCCCAGCACGTGCGCTTTGGTCTTTTAAGCTATTTAGGACCTCTGTCACCAGCAACAGGGAAAGATCTAGCAGACTTCCAAAGGCGCGTTGTTGTGGCCATCGCCGTGCGTTGTTTTCTCTCGTTTCTGTTTGCTGTTTTCGTGCTTCGCTTTCATCTGCGATAATGTTCGGCGTTATAACAGAATTGAGAGAGTATACGTGACTGTTGGAGCTATGTGCGGCTGCTCTAGCATAAGTCATGGCTGCTGCAACGTAGTCGGCGTCCGCGCGCGTTGGTGTCGTTCGAGCGCTCTTACTTGCGTGATTGTGTTTAACTGAGTATTTAGGCACGGGTTACGTTTGTAAATCCCGTGGTCAATAATCTCTAATAGCGTGCCCTTCATTGCCTTCAGAGGATGGGCTTGGTTGTCGAATTATGCCAGACGCTTTTTCTGAAAGCACGCTTTGAAGAAATTTTAAAAAAAGAATTGCTTTTATACGTGCTAGGCAGTGCCTATTGCAGGCCCGAAACTCTTTAAAAACTGGACGAGCTATCACATCTTTTAATAAATTACAATGAATTAAAATAATTGAAATATAGATGACAAATTTCTGTGCTAGATTATGAACACAAATTATATGTTCGCAACTCACGCCTAGAAAGCAGGCAAATAGAGAGCACAGCGCCAAATTTGTTTTATATGCCATGAACGAAGCTTCTTGTGAGGGTAGACAAAATGAGAAAATTGTTCATTTTTGATGTCCGTATAGAGGTAGTCAGAATCGCACTGATTGCTGAATTGTCACAATACCTCACACTGCTAGAGGCGTGAATAAAGTCAGTAATTTTTTTACTTTTTTTGCAGACCTCTTCACTAGTGCCACGCCAAAGATCATTTGTTCTCATATAAAAAAGAAAGCAGAGATGCCTTCACTGTTGTTACAAAAATAGGTAAGTTTCTTGTGCGTTTTGATTAATGCTACATGTTCTGAACGTTGTGCTTTAAGAATTTTTTTTTCACACTGGCTCATTACCTATAAGAAATTTGATGCTTAGGTGAGTTCAGGCTTTTGTAAGTCCCATTTTTGAGCTGTAGTCTTACACTTCACCTCAATGCGGGAATTTTCTGTATGCTGGAAAACTATCTTACCTTTATCATACGAAATTATCGGAATGTACGGGTTGTATGCTTCGAGTTCAGTGTAATGTCAATTACACGCCATTTCAAAGGATACACACTGCACATTCTTCATATATGGTGCTGCCGGAACAGCACAAACCTCATAATGAGAAAGTATATTTGCTCTTATTACTGGACGAGAGGGAGCCGCTGACGCCATGAGTAGTCTACCCCGATCACAGCCTAGAGCAAGCCTAGTTTGTGAACCTTCACGAGGATGACCGAAAAGTCTTCCGTGTCAGTAATGACGAAGAAGGAGTGACAGCACTGATGAGTTGATTTTTTTTTATTTTCAATATTGTCTACGGCCGCAAGGCCTTTAACAACCACGGTGATAAAGCGGCTTATTCTCGGCGTGAGTTTGTAGCTTATCAAAGAAGTTGTTCAGGTAGTACGACGCTGAAAATTTTAGTGTCACAATGCCTGTACAACTTTTTCTAGTGTGGTCATGGTAGATGAATAAATATTGTCATTTGTGTAAGGTATACTGCTGAGATATAGCTGGACCATTCCATGCCAAACATACCAGCCACTTTGGCGACCATCTGAAATGTATTTGAAAAAAAATGTTCTGACTTACTGCGTTGAAAACAGTGAACTGCTAGAGTATTTCAGTGAGAAAAAAAGTTTTGTTCTTGTGGCTGGCTTCTGAACGTCCTGGCATAATGCCGTCTGAGTGCTGTTTGTGGAAAGTTTCATTTTAAAACTACCGCATAATTTTTCTAAAGCAAATTCGGTTTACATGTTAAATAAATGTGCTTGTGTAAGGTATTTGAAGCTAAATTATATTAGTGCAATTTTTGCCACATTCGCTTCTAAGAATGAAGCCAAAATGTGTTATGTTTGGATTTTTGTTGCAATATTGCACATTTTATGAATATCTGTGCAGTGAATACTTACTGCACAGAAAGTATATTTTGAGGAAAAAATATCTTTAGACCTCTCAAGCTGCTGAAATATACAAGAAAATATCACGAATATCTCAAAATCATGATTTTTGTCCGTATTGAGATGAAATTTGCTCCATGTTGTGATACAATGAAAACTCATTATATCTAAATTGTGTGAAAATAAAATTCTTTTTATAATAAAAATGTTATCACAAAAAGGACATGAAAGAGTGCTGTCAACTGAATTGGATTGAAGGTGCTACGACCGTTTTTATACTGAGCACAAGAACAGGGCTCATCTGCAACAACACATGTGTGACCATGACAAAATAATTTTAACCGAGAAGAGAATACTCTTTTTCGGAAAGATAAGTGAAGGCGTACTGATGCATTGATCCTTGGCCTTCCTGATAAAAAGTTCTAAAATCTCTCTTTTTTTCTGCTTGCTTTTTTTCAGAAACCGTGTTTTATGAAACCTAGAACTGCACTTACACTTCTTATGGTGTCCGGCCATGAGACTACTATAGCCCAACTTAACATTTAAAACATGCTGTCTTGCTCGATCATTGAAGCGTTGCCCAGTTTGTCCTATATATACTTTTCCACAAGTTGGTGGTATCTCTTACACACTAGATTGGCATTCAGTAAACCTATTCTATTGACGAATGGTGCAAGATTGACTATTCCTGTAGGGATGAAAAACAACAATATCATATCTGCTGGCTCTTATCCTAAATTTGTAAGACACCTTATGTACGTAGTACGTAGTACCGTATAACATGCAAAGGTCATTGGTCATTCTGTTTTTCTTTTGGTCCTGTTTCCTTTACCTTTAGTTTCTGCAGGAGTGTTTCGCAAACGAGTGCGATGATGCTGTTGGGGTATTGGCTGGTGCTATCAGCCCAGGAGTGCTAAGAATGTTCGGTCTTTTGATAGTGAGCATTCAAATTAGTAAAAAGAGGAATGGACACTACATGTATTCAGGGCACCCTTCAGAAGTCATGTTAGCACAAGGGTGAGGTCATGCTTAAAAACGAGATTAAAAGACAAAAAGATGCTGGATATCTCAACATAATCATCACACTTGTTTGTGAAACTCTCCTGCAGAAAGTAAAGTTAAAGAAGACAGCACCAACAAAAAACAGAATGACCGAAACCTTTGCATGTTATACCACATAACGTGTCTCGCAATTAAAAAAATAGCCAGCAGATATGACATTAACGTGTTGTTTTCCACCCATTGCACGCTTTCAAAAGTGTGTGTACTAAACAACAACAGGAATAGTCAATCTTTCACCATTCGTCACGGGAATAGGTTTACGTAATGCCAATTTAAAGTTTATAAAAGTATTTTTTTATTAGGAAGAACAATGATCAGCGCATCACTGCACGTTCACTTATTTTTCCGAGGGGGAGTATGGTTTTCTCGGTTAAGATTATTTTGTAGTGGTCACATGTGTCATCGCCCATTAGCACTGTTCTTGTCTTCCGTATAAAAGCGCTCGTAGCACAGTCGATAAATTCAGTTGACAGTCGATGCTCTTTCCTGTCCTTTCCTGTCTCTTCCTGAAGTTGTCGCGCTGTGACTAGCACACAACCACAATGAACCAACTCGCCCAAGTTAAACCTCTCGTTACTTGACACGTAGACCGAGTTTCATATAGAAATAAGGAGCGGTGCTTTTAAAATAAAAACTTTCACATACAACACCTAGACGGCATTCCAGAAAGTTCAGGAGGCAGCCACATGACCAAATATTTTACCTCTCCTAAATATTCCAGAAGTTCACTATTTTGGACGCAGCACGAGTTTTTCGAATACACCTGAGTTGGTCGCCGAAATGGCTGGCAAATTTGGCATAAAATAACCAAGATGTGTCAATAGCCATTATTATGCATTACCTCTTTTGTTTTTTGTGTGTCCTGACTCAGTTTCGTGTTTGTGTTCAGCTTATTCTGTTTCTGATCATTGTATTGTGTTTTTGGTATTCGCTAAATTTATATGTGCGAAAACACATACATGTTGGCATGTACATCATTTCTCATAACCAATTGTTATACATCCAGGAATACAAAGCTTAAACCACTGTGATTGTATACATTTGAAAAGACTCTCGGTATATACTTTTGTGTGCATCACTTCTTTGGAACGATTTTGTACATGAAGGCGTATATAGTGAAATCATGGTGATTGTATATATTTGGAAGTATTATAAGTATACATTTGCCTGTATTTTATTCCTATTAACCAATTGTGTAAATGAAGCAGTATTAAACTGGAAACCACTGGGATTGTAGATACTTGAGAGAATTAGAGGGATATATTAGCGTGTATTTTATTTGTAGTCTCTATGTACTTGAAGCAGTATACTAAACTGAAACCAGTGCAATCGTATGTTTCAAAGAATTGTCAATAAAGTGAAACTCAAAAATATAATAAACATTTGAGGTTTTGCGTGTGTAGCGTACCTATACGTGAACATGTTAAACATCTGGTGACAAAGTTGTGTAGCAGAAAGAAAGTTTATGTTTTATTTGCCTAATAAATAAACGCGATATGCAAGAACAGCAAGTAGTACAACTACCTGATCTTGCAACCCGTCGTATGATATCCCGCCTATGTGTTTTCCATAAAATATTTTACACCAATCAGACCTTAAAACAATCCCTTTTTTCAGTTCCTTCATACTTGTTATCCCGCATTGATCATCCGTTAAAAGTTGGTGTGCTAAACTACCGAACAAACCTCTAGCTGAACTCGTTTGTCCCAACGACCCGTGTGCAGTGGAATCACCTTCCAGCCTCCATTGTCTCCATCAGTGACGCTGCGCACTTCAGGTCCACTGTCAGCAATCACTTTTTTGTAACCACCCCGCTGTTGTCTTTTCTCTTGATTGTTTAATATTGTACCCCTCCTCTTTGTAACGCCTTACGGCATTGAGAGTAAATAAATGAAATGAAATGAAATGAAAGGCTTAGTTTTCTGTAACACGCATTATGCATATACTGCGAAGTATGTATAAATCCGGCAGAAGTTCATACGTGATTGTACGTGTTTATATTTTTGTCCACACGCAATAAATGAAGCTCGACAGGTGGCGCACCCTTGATAATCAGGACCACTTTCTTCAAGTAGTGTGTAATCAGTGCATGCTGACGTCTATTAGTGCAGTCTAAAGAATACTGGCACCCCCGCCATGGGCACTCAATACCCTTGTGCACCCTTCACGCACCCTCCTCAGTGGTGTTAAAAAATTGAAGGACATTGAAGGCACCATTCTTTCGGGGTGTTTTTGTAACACCCCACAGTTTTTTACATCTACACCCTATTCTATGGGTGCATGGAAAGCACCCTTTTTGGAAGGTGCTGAATTAATACGCTCAGGGTGTCGTCCATGGGACAAGCTCATTTACACCCTTCTGGGTGCAAAAATTTTTACTGTGTACAGTAGTTCGATTCCCCAAAGAACTTACGGCTTCATTTTACACTTCAGTCGAGCACGCGATGGTCCTAATCTGGGGATATTTTCTTTCAAACAGGGAATACGCAAGACGTAGAACCCCCTCGTTCCACCGCCGAAACCCAACCCCAGACGCTTTTTGGCAAACTATGCGCTAACGCGCTTCCTCATCTTTCCTGACGACTTACCACCGGAAGAGTCGTTGTGTGTTAACACTTTGTCTCGGCACGACTTTAGTTTTACTGAATGGCATGGCTGCTTCCGGTCTAACTGATTTCAATCAGTTCTCTTGATGTGCGACCCCTTTTTCAGCTGATGCCGCACATCAGCCAGATGTTCATCGCGTTCTTTTCCCGGTCGCGGTAATTTCCACGAAATGGACCAAGCCGCTCGCTGTCCACATTACATTCCGCAGTAGAATCACAACCTTTCAACAGTGCCTGCTCTACAAGTGACACAGACTTAGTCGTTTGCGGCTCCCCTGCTCGGCCGTCCGGTCGCTCCTTTGCACACTGCATGGTGTTAGCACTAGGGCTAAAACTTCGAGACAAATGCTTTGGCTTCCTCATTATTAGATATTGTTGTGGTCTAACTACCCCTCTCATACAGCTGATCTCTCTCATTACCCTCATTTAGATCGCGCAGTAGCTTTTGCTGGAGATGACGAAGACACTCATAATCAGTGAGACTTATCATTACCAACACACTCGTATTCAACTGATTGGTCACTGCGCAACGCAATTTCACAGGCTGAGCAGCACTTCCCGACGGGGTTGGAAGAGCCAGAGGTAAGTAGAGCAGGCGTGAAGTAACACTATGACCAAAAGCGTCTGTTAGCCTTACTGTGCCCCTACTTTTGGCCAGAACATCAGCGGACACTTCATTCTCTCGTACCACTGTAACATCCGCACCTGTGTCAAATGCACTGCAAAACAGGACTTGCTTCTCACGAGAATATCAAGACGCGGGTCTCTCATGACTGAGTTTTTTCATGACATCAGAGTGTCGCGATGGTGTGGTTTGGCTATCAAATGATCGCTTATTCTGGGAAGTTACGCATGAAACATCCGCTGTAATAGCAGCTGTCCCACGAGAGAGCTCGCAATCTCTCTATGTGGCCCCATTGTCCGCAGCGAAAACGCGCTCCTGAATTGCGGCTGAAATTCGCTCAAGTAACTAGTGGGGCTTGCGGCCCATAATTCGAATTTCGTGGTTTAGCACCGCGGTAACTAGTCTGCCTGCTGCTGTCGAGGCTTTCTTCAAAATTGGCTGCCAATCCCGCAATATCCTTGGCCTTCAACCAGCCCTTCAATTCCGGCTGATTGATCAGTGAGCGAAGATCACTTAGCATTAACTGCTTTAGCCTGTCAGCTATAAGCAACTCTTGAAGACCTCCAATTATCTTCACTTCTCTAATTCGAACGTAGTAATTAAACATAGTCTTTAAGCGCGCCATCACTTGGCTCCAAGACTCGCCTGCCTCTCTTCTGAATTTCACGAACATTCGCCGGCACTCGCTTGGAGTCATCCTTAGCTCCTTTAGAACTCTTGATTTTAAATCTGAGTACGCCCCGCTTTAGATTGATTGGCAACGAATGTTCGCACCTTGTCACTTAGTAATGGCAATATAATCGTGCACTGTATTCCCTCGGGCATGCTCAATGCTGCAAAGAGAGCGTCCACAAGTTTGAACCAGGCTGGAATCATTGGCTCATTACTAGGCATGGGCACTAGGACTGCCTTCAGCTCTTTCGCATACCTACCGATACTGGTTTGCTGGTTCCTGTTTTCCGGCTCCTCTGATATGGCACGCGACGATCTCATCTTTTCTAGCTCGAGCTTGAGCTTTACAACTTCAATCTCAAGCTGTAACTTGCGGGTGCGATCCCATTCATTAACGGCGTCCCCTTCTATCACATCTCTATCTAAGTCCGCCATCTCGCAGAGAGTGCCTGAACGCAAGTGCATTCAGTAAAAACAAATTTGGGGGTCCCCAAGAGTGCACAAAACAGGCCTTACCTTGCACTGATGCGTCGCCCGATGCACTTGACAGTTGGAACTGCGTCCGTCTCGTCAGGAACGCTATCTGCGATGACCACTTTCAATGCAGCAGGTCTCCACCCGATCACTCCTGCCGATGACTCGGTGTGTCACATCGACTGTCCCTGCTGCTCTGCTTCTGAAGCAGCACCCTGCAGTGCCTCTCCAATAAGTCCGTCGCTCAACGACGACATTTGGCTCTGCTCTCGTTCTTGACGCACAGCGGAACTCCAGGCTCCAATGTTGAGTGGCAGGCTCATACCGAATGTCAATTCTGCTTCTCGCAGCGCACCAGCGGTTCCCGAAGCCGCATGCGTCTTGCCAGCTTCGCGGACATCAGCACCTTCCTCACAGTGGGCTCTCTACATCCTGTCGACTGCACCAGTTAATTTCCTCCTCCTCGACTAGCTTCAACATTAGCTAAGAAGGGAAGATGTTTGAGGTTCGAAATGGGTCCCGTCGACGACTCGAGTGCATGACGGCAGCGCGATAGAAGAGCCGCAGTCCGGTGAAGAGACGCTTTATTGCAGCCTAAGGCTACTGCCCGAGTCCAAGCCCGAACATCCGTCTCTTTTCAGATCCAGACATCCTCTTTTCTACCCTGGGTTCAACAAAGAGTCTTCACAAACACCAATCACAAGTTGGGACTCGCATCATCACTACCAATTGCAGAAACACCTTCATAACAGGTACTATATTGGGTAAAAGCAGGTTACCAAATAAAACACGTATAGAAATAGGTTCTGCACGTGTGGCACTCTCTCCAATGCCACGCCGTGCAGCCTCCGTGGGCCGACTTCCATTCGCAGCCGTTCTCACACTCGAGCCCCGTCAGTTTTCTCATAAATTGATGCTTCGTGGAAGTCTTCTTAAAAGCGGTGAGTACACCGTTGGGCATCGTGCGCTTACTAGGTGTGCATGCGACAGCGAGGTTCCCCGTCATCCTAGCAGCACTCGGTAATTACGTATAGCGGGGGAGGTTATGCCCATCTCCCTGCTGCCACTATGTCTCGGTCAGCGACGTGGTCGCGTCCCCTCGTCATTCTCAAAGGCATGCTTGCATGCCAACAATGGCTCAAACTCAGACAGCTGTGCCTGACGTGCCTCTTGCCAGACGATTTTCCGAGTAAGCTTTCCCCTTCTAATCCTGAACGGGGGCGACCTTGACTGCTCCGCTTGTGAACCGTGACAACGAAGAAGTCTCCTTTCTTTCCTGCACTCGGGTGTTCCGCGTTGGCCTTCATGGAACAGATCAGCTTTCTTAGTTGACGGGTCGGGAGCTGGCTACGCGCTTTACATCAGCCGCATTAATTGCGCTGCACCCAATACGCTGGTAATTGGTACCTGATACTAACTCACGGACTCAATAAATCGTATACAGTCTGTGAGTCTGTGAGAAGAAACAACTACTAATAGTGACCACACACACACACACATGCGCGCGCGCGCGCACGTATGCACGCACGCACACACAGAGAGAAAGACAGGATGAGCGTTCAATATCCAGAAGCACATCTGATATATTCTGGTGTGAGACAACTGCAACACTGTAACAGCAGACTTCCTGAAGCGAACGAAGTTTGAAACTGGCCAAAGGTTTCTATATATTTCAAAATCGACAGCTCCACCTTTGCTGAAACTTTTAAAAGCAACTTTTGACAGAAATTATCCTATTTTGGTACTTTCGAAGACAGCATTAAGAATATGCCTCCCTGTAATTTTCTAATGTTAAAAAAGTAATTGTGGTTATTGCGGTGGAATTTTAGTGTGCGTAGATCGTTATACTTCTAGCTAGGTTGACCTATTTCCATTGCATGGTTCCGGCCTTCCTTTGAGAAAAGCCCAGCTTTTTCTCTTCTGGAAAATAATTTTTGAGGTAAGTCGGCACCGTTTCTTTTTTTTCATTTTCAATGTCCGCTCTGTTTTGATACTCGTCGCTGCGAACATATTACAAAGTAGTTAGTGCTTGAGCATGTATTTCAAGACAAACAGCTTCAAGAACAAAATAAGGAAACGTTCTCTAGAACGTAACAAAACAAATAAGCCATAAAAGGCACAAACTTTGCGCCACCAAAGTCAACTGCATTTTCACAAAAGTAAAGGTAGGCCGACCAGTTTACTGAACACAAAGGGTCGTGCAAACGTCCCGAGCCACAGAAGGTGATGCACGTGGAAGCGTCACGACGTGTCAGTGTCTTGTTTTGCCTAGAAGATCGTGTCAGTGTCTTCTCTTGAAGAAATTTTTTGTTCATTTCTTCTCTTCACTAGCCAACGTCTTTGCATTGTCCATGTGAAAATAACGGCTCAGCACTGTTCACGCTCCCATTTTTTGCCAAAAACTTCAGCTGCAGCTATGGCAGCACGACTGAAAAGAGAAAAAACTGCAGCACTAACGATAGTAATCTCTGCCATCATCAACACAGAAAATGTGGCTTGTTTTTCAAAAAAGTGACTCCCGCTTTCTCTTTTTCTTTCGCTACACTGTCCCCTCCGTCTTAGAATGCTTAGCCTGGCTGTCTCATGCGTTAACTCTACAAATCTTCTCCCCCCCCCCCACCCTTTACAGAATTGTCGAGCGCCGCACGACATTTCAATATATCTATATAAATTCAATATATCTATATAAATTCAATAAATTCAATATATCTATATAAATTTACACTGATTTTAGTTATTCAAAGTTTATTGGTTCAGCTTACATTTCACACTAAAAAGTTTTTCACGCAGTGCTAGACTTCAACCTGGCGTTTATTGTTACAGAAAGGGGACTAGTTATACCGTTTCTGTGTACTGACTGGAACACAAATATCTCCTATCCCGTTAAGTCTACCTAGAACAATTATTGACGTTTGATAGAATCAACCTAAAGCTATGATATTTCCTATTGTTGCATATCTAATCAGCGGTATTATAACAGCGACTTGATTCAGTTTACTGAAGTTATTCAGGCGTAATGTTTGCAATAAAGTACGTGTACAAAAAAGTGGACAACCACAAGCGCTTGCGGTGTTCACTTTCTTTGTCTCGTCTTTTTTGCGCTACATTTCCGCAATAACGAATTAGTACCAACTCTCTCACCTCTCCGTTTTGCTTTATCGCATTGATATTGATAAGAAAAAGGGAACACCTAGTCTTAACAACGCATTATCAGAATTCCGCTGATTTTTCACTCACGTCTTATAAAGTTAGACTAAAATAAAAAACATGTTTAGTTTAGGAGCCCAAAATTATTAAATCCTTGAACTACCCGGCAAGAATAACACAGGTAATTCAAGCAGAGCTTACTCACCATTTTTCCGCCGCAACAGCACGCACCGTGTCCCTCAACACTCGCGAAATTGCAATTTGTCGTTAGGTGCCTTCACATGATTACCGCTCACATAACTTCCTCCTGTCAATGATAACGTTCGTTGCTGCTTGTCGCTTATGATATCCAGATGTTCTGAACAATTTTCTGTTCTCCAACGCAGCCGAACGCTTCGCACAATCTTCACTGCACCTCCACTGCCTGCGCCATCTTGCTTTTTGCAGAACGGCCTCCCGGTGGTGAGGCTGTATACGTCACTCCTCGAACAGCCAATGAAGGGCCGCTGAGCGATGAGCGTGAGCTATTCGGTCACATTTATTTAATCAAAAACGATCTGCCGGAGCATTTCTGGAGCAACCACGGGGGCATAATCAGGAGGCCGGCCCTCTTTTTCTCCGATTTCTTTCATACGGTGCCCACAAAAAGAAAACGATGGAAAATGAATGTATTTGCTCCGGTACAACCCGCTGTTGAACTTCCCGCGCTCAACCCATAAGAAGAAGAAAAAAACTGTAGGTGAGCGAGCTGGTGAGCTCGTTAGATGAAGACGAGATATCATGCTTTTTACGTCCAAGATTTCCTAGGAGACAAGCCAAGACAAGTCCAGGGCTCATTCGAGCGCTAATAAACGTCAGTTCGAAGTTTTAAGTCTGTGTGGGCTGTTCAGCTGAACACAATAATTGCAACTTTGGGACCGTTAAACCCGGGAGGCGACACCCGGGAGCTACAATCAAGGCACATGCTGGTGGACACCATCCAGAAGAATAGCTTTAAACCACGGAAGCCTACCGAACAGCTGACTGTCATGAACAAGCTGAATACCAAGAGAAAAAAAACGAAGAGCTCAGAAAACCAAGCTCGTTCAAGGTGTGAGTGCCAAACTTGATAATGATGGCACGACAGTGAGACAAATCGAATCAATTTATGACAGACTAGAGAATAACAACGACGAGCTAAAAAGGTAAACGTAGAGAGTGAGAGCTACATAAGTAGTGAAGTCTTTAAAGCGGACATTGCTACCGTCGTCATATATGAGGACAACTAGATTCGCATATTAGCCGAGCGTCGGAGCAAGCGCCGACAGCACAGCGACACATTTGTGGTTTCACCACCCGTCGAAGTTCACGACGTGGGTGTGGCTTTATGACCAATAGAAAGGCCTACAAAATAGACAGCTATGCCTTTTGCCGGTGACCTGTGCACATGGAACGCATTTTGGGAGAAATTAGATCAGCTCATTAACAAAAACAGAAATCTCACCTCGATAAAAAGTTTATCTCATGCTCTTTTTAAAAGGTGACGCGCCGGCAGTTATAGTGGGGCTTCCTTCTACCAAAGCACGTTACGAAGACGCGTTGGCAGTGTTGAAACGACATTTCAGTGACAAGAAGCGCTTAGAACAAGAGTACTTTTCGAGGACTCCTGTATGGCCTTCTCAGGCAGTTCTACAACTCCGCCAGCTCTACGATCAAGTGCTCTTTATTACGTAGGGTCTTGAGGATGTTGGTGTTACCAAAGCGTTTTTTTTCATCGATGTTGTGCAACGTTTTGCTAAGGTCTTTACCAAATGTCGTGCGGCAAAGACTTCATGTGTGCGACTACATCTGCGCGACCCAACAGGAACGTGCCAACGAAGTTCAGCATGCCACAGAACTTGAGCGCCTCCTTGACGTTGTCTGTATCGAACTGGAAATCCTCGAAAAAAGTGATTTTAGAGAACAGGAAGAATGAGAAGAAACCCCTATTTCAGAGATAAAGGTTGTCACTTCTACAACGTGACCCCAACGTCCTCAATTCTTCACAACCAAGCTTTAAAGCTATCTCCACAAAGAGGCTGCATTTGCTGCAAGTCTACACAGCACTTAACAGACTCCTGCCGCAGTGACCTACCGCGCACTATCAGGGAAGAAGAAGCTTCTCTACGGCGACCTGAGTGGCTATTGCTGCACTACAAAAGGTCACCGAGCAAGCAAGTGATCATGCTCGGGATGCAGATGCCGTCATGTGTCAAGAATGTGCAATCCAGAAAGGCTGAGCCTACGAGCGCGTGAAGACGTCGAAGGCAGTAATACGACCGTAGGTGCAGCTACCACCTATCACAGCGCAAAGGAAGACACTTTGACCTGCGTGCATTTAGAAACATTTCGCGCACTGGCTGTGACCAATTATTCGTGTCGCTACATCATAGGTGTGTTTGATGGAGGAAGTGAATGCACATTCGTAACCAAAGCTCTTACAATGCGGTTGAAGCTAAAGTGTCTTGGCTTTGCAACCTTTGCAATCAACACTTTTGCCAACGTCAGCAGTTGTACAATGAAAAATTTTCGCATCCTAGAGCTTCACCTCAAACGTCAGCACTGCGACGTGGAAGTGACACTGAAAGCCATCGAAATACCCTACATTTGCCAAAACACATCAGACAGCACGATGACTTTGGTGTTCTTCGCATCATTCAAGAAAAATGACGAGCTGTTTCATTCATTCATTGAGAAGGTAAACGGAATAAGTGCGCTTATTGGCTCGGAGCAGATGTGGGCAGTGATGAAAGGTGAAATGCGCAGACCATAAAGGGAGAAAAAACTCATTGCTATGAACTTTAAGTTCAGATGGACATTTGATTGATTGATTTGTGGAGTTTAACGTCCCAAAACCACCATATGATTATGAGAGACGCCGCAGTGAAGGGCTCCGGAAATTTCGACCACCTGGGGTTCTTAACGTGCACCTAATTCTGAGCACACGGGCCTACGACATTTCCGCCTCCAGTGGAAATGCAGCCGCTGCAGCCGGGACTTCAACCCGCGACCTGCGGGTCAGCAGCCAAGTACCTTAGCCACTAGACCACCGCGGTGGGACAGAGCTCAGATGGACATTTAAAGGAAGCACAGAACATTGGTAGGCTAAGGCAGTTGACTCCCGAGTCATAGTATGTGTGTTGAAGACTTAATTAGAGGTTGATAAAGAGCTAAACTGGTCATTTTGGGAACTGAAAAGTATCGGTACATCTGATCCCACAAACAAGGAGAACGAGATGAGCTTAACTGTGGAAAACTTCGAGGAAACAAAAGCGCTTCAGGGAAATAGATACGAAGTACGATTGCAATAAAAAACTGGGTTTGAACTATGTGACAACAAGGGAGTCACCACCAGACTGAAGAAATTTTTGATCCGCCTATACAGCAGCGAGGGGCTCTTGCAGACTTACGAAGCCACGATACGTGATTATTGGCTAGCATGGCATGCAGAAGTAGTAAAGAACCCACTTATGAATTCGGCAAATGTTTACTATAAGTCACACAAGGAAGTTATCCGACAACAAGCTTTGACAACAAAGGTGCGAGTCGTCTTATACGCATCATCGAGGTCACGAGGATGCAAGTCGCCCAACGAGGTCTTTGAAAAAGACGAAAACTTGAACAAAGACCTCGTAAGAATATTGCTTTGCATCAGAACGCACCCCATTGCCATAATTGCAGATATTGAAAAGGTTTTTCTTCAGATTTTGATAAAAAAGAGGACAGAGATGTCTTTCGATTTCTCTGGTTTGAAGAAGGCGATGTTGCTGAGTTTCAACAGAAGCAACTGCAAGAATTGAGAATGACAAGAGTACTATTGAAGCAACCTGCCGCCCATTTCTGCGGACAGCAGCTTTTTTCATCAAGTTAATACAACACCATCGATTATGGGCTCAACTGCCAAGTAATTCAGCCAATGTTTCTACGTAGACGGCTAAGTGACAGAAACTGATACGAATGACGATTCTGCCGAATTTGGTAAAGAGGTACTACAGCTTATGCTGTAGGCAGGTATGAATCTCTGCAAACGGACGACAAACTCCGCGAAGCTTATAAACCTGTTCGAAGGCGAAAAACAATCAACCAGCCAAGAGATGATTGTACTTCACGAAGCTTCAGGTAAAGTACTGGGAAGTTCGTAATGTCCCCAGAGTGATGACTTCACCTTCTCAATGGCAAATACTCTTGCCTTTTCAAAGCAAAATCAGGCACGAAAATGTCTGTTCTACAAGCTGCGTCAAGAGTGTTCTACCCGATGGGATTCGTCGCACTATACACAGTGCCGGTACGTATGTTGTTTCAGAAAATCTGGATACGTGCAATTACCAGCTACGATGGCTCGCTTGAAGATTTACGAGAAAAATGGTAAAATGGGTTGAACCAGCTGACAAAGCTTCAGTCAATATAGGTTTAACGTTGGGCCAACAGCAACAAAGAGATGCTACCCCATGAACTAGAAGTGCACAGTTTAGCAATGCAAGTCCTTTCGCCTAGAGTGCAGTGGCCTATACTGTAGATGACAAAGCTAGAAAACCCCACTTACTAATCGCCAAGTCACTTGTTGCTCCCATGAAGACGGCAACTTTGATTCGTCTGGAACTTCTAGGGGCATTTATTGATTGATTTGTGAAGTTAAACGTCCCAAATCACCCATAAGATTATGAGAGATGCTGTAGTGAAGGGCTCCAAAAAGTTCGACCACCTGGGGTTCTTTAACGTGCACCCAAATCGGAGCACACGGGCCTACAACAATTCCACCTCCATTGGAAATCCAGCCAATGCAGCCGAGATTTGATCCCGCGACTTGCGAGTCAGCAGCCGAGTTTGTTAACCACTAGAACACCACGACGGGGAGGGGCATTGATAGGTGCAAGGTTGAAGACTTTCATAACCAGCGCACTTACGGGCTTCCACCTGCCGTTACACAGTGTGTACGTATTCGACCATAGCACTTTCGTAGCTTAAAGGGGATGCCAGAAGTGGAAACAGTTCGTTCGTAACAGAGTCACTGATATACAACCGAGCCTTCCTTTTGGAAGTGTTGCCCTAGTAATGGCAATCCTGTAGGCCTGCTGACACGAGGAGTATCTGTCAACCAGGTAGCTAAGAGCACATTGTGGTGGCATGGTCCTAGCACGCTTCAAGAACTGGAACACATGTGGGCATCACAGCCAGTGCGGACAGCGGATGACGAACTTGTGAATTGTGAGAAAGTTATTGTTCAAGTATCCTTTGCCAGTCAAGCCTCGCCCCCTCTACTTGCCGTGCAGCGCTACGGTAGATTTGACGAGCTTCTGAGAGAAACAGCACGAGTGCAGAGATTTGTTTATTGCTGCAAGCATCAAAAATATGACAAACAAACTGTTCTCCTCACTGCAGAGGAGCTATGGAGGGCAGAACAGTACCTGATTCGGAACGTACAAGACGTATTTTTAGCGCAGAAATCAAAGCCCACGCAAAAGAGCGTTCTATCAACAAAATATCGTCTTTCGCAGGCCTTCATCTATTTCAGGATGGAAATCGGATTCTTCGGGATGGTGGGCGCTTAACGTAAACGGAAGCTCCTCAAAGTGTTAAGCACTAGTTATACTGGCAAGTGATCATCACTCTTCAAGGCTACTTGTAATTCGAGCTCAAATCGAAGTTTTAAACGAAGGAGTGCGGGATACTCTTTCTCACTTACGAGAGTGCTTCTGGGTATTCAAAGCACGAAGCCTAGTCAAGAAAGTGACGAGAGAATGTTACTCGTGCAAACAATATATAGTTGCCTCAGGAAACGCTCCCCTAGCTCCTCTCGGAAACTAGCAGCATGACTCTCACGCACGCATTCGAAGTGGTCGTAGTAAATTCCGTGGAACTTCTCTTCATGGAAATATTGTTAGGAAAGACCAAAAACTACATCGCTCTATTCAGGTGTGCAACTTTAAGTGCAATTCACCTAGAACTTGTATCTGGCATAATATTTGAGGCATGCTTGATGGCCTTACGACGATTTTGTGCCAAAAGGAAACTTCCCCTGGTCATTTATTCAAATAGTGCGAAGGCCTTTAGGAAGACGTCAGGAGTCTTGCGAAAGGTTTACAACATGCCGTTACAAGATAATATCGCCGGACACCTGAGCAGTAAAGGCATCAAATGGAAGCATTTTGTGCCTAACGCTGCTTGATGGGGTGGATACTGGGAGCGACTAGTAAGAAATGTGAAGACAACAATTCCGAAGATTCTTCGAAGAAACCTGCCTCGATTCCGCAGAACTTATGACGGTGATCCTGGTAGACGAAGCCGTCGTCAATTCTAGACCTCTCACATTTATTGAACTTGAGACGGCCAACCTTGCACTTTGACGCCAGCTGATATCTTAATTGGCCGAAGATTCCCAGCGATAACACAAGGCACAATCGAGGAAGTGGAGATTTCGAAATGTGAGGAGGCCACCCGAAGACTGCTGTACAGAAGACGTCTTACAAAAATCTTTTGTGTGCGATGGACTAAAGAGTATTTGTGCCAACTAAGATCAGCGCACTTCTGTGACAAAAGAAGTGCAAAGAAAGTTAAGGAAGGCAATGTTGTACTCGTACATGTTGAAAACTTTCTACGTGTAATGTAGAAACTCGCAAGGGTGATTGAAGTCTACGAAGGGGAAGATGGTCACGTTGGCTCGTGCAAGATAAAATGACAAGACGTCCTTGCGTCTACGAGGGCAATACAAAGACTTTACCTGCTAAAACTACAGGTGTGACATTACTGCGCGGCCAGGAAAGTTGAATTTCCTGCGCTCAACGCACCAGAAGAAGAAGGAAATTTCAGGTGATCAGGCTGGTGAGTTCGCTCAAAGAAGACTACGAGACATCATTTTTTACGTTCTGGGCTCATGAGGACGCTAATAGACGTCGGCTTGAGCCTTTAAGTCTGTGCAGGCTGTTCAGTTGGCCACATATTTTACACCGGTGTGAGTGAAGCCACCGAAGTAGAGCGGGGGCATTATCCCCTAATTTCTCTCAGCAGGGTACATTTGTGTTTACAGTGTACCTGGTGACACTTATCACGTATCTTCGATTTATTATCGATCAATAATGCATGGTATTTGCATGCGGTGCTTTCAGCTGTACGCTCCGTTGGTTCTTACTCATTGCATCAACTGAAAAAACACGCGAACTTTAGTTTTTATTGTAGTAGGCATCGCGTCGCGTTTTGATTAGTTCTCTCGTTCTGACGGCACGCAAATAAACATTTATTGTTATCGGACTTAATGCGTATGTATTGTACGGCGTGTGGCCGCTGCGTGTTATTAGTACACGCACTGATAATACACACTTTACGTGCATGATCGCGTGTACAATACAGTGCTGCCTTTTTACCTACGTGAACTACGTCAAGTACTAGGCAGGGGTTGCACGAAATAGCTACAAGGCAAGCTCTCAAAAACGCGCATTGCCACACTGACACTATATGCAAGCAAAGAACTGCAAATCGGCCCGTAGATAGGGAAATGTGGTTAAAAGAAAAAAAGGACCTTATGTCGAGCAGAACTCTTAACTCACTGCCGAGTGAGTTCAAGTATGATGATGCAGGAGGTGAATAATTTTGAATACGACACGTACCGGTGCTTTCTGCCGTGTGGCACAAAAATACTTCATGAAATATTTCAGCACGCTGCCCTTGGGCCCGCCACACACGATCAGTCTGGAAAAAGTGTGCTGGCAACATTTTACTGCACGCAAACCATACAATACGCCACGACATTAAATTAGCACAGAAGCGAACCAGCGCTGAGAGCACACCGCGTAGCGTCTGCTGTTTTGTTTGCCCCATGCCGGTTTGTTTGCCCCTAAATTTGACGTCACTTCTGCCATACTGCCCGCAATGCAATGGCATACGATAGGACATATCATCAGCTTTAGGGCATATCCTCTATGATCCCCAACCGTGTATCGCCTTTTCCCTGCGCCCGCCATGTCCCCACACTTGCTCGATACGGTTGTAATAACTGCTCATTGTTGCGATGCAAATCTACCAAGGAGAAAGGCGCCTGTGTACACTGCTAGCGAAAGTTAGGTGAGCTTCGGCAAGCGCGGTAATATATTTTGAGGTTGACTGTGAAAATGGTCGTGCTTTGCAGCAAGGCGTTCGTTGTTGACACTGCTCACGCAAAAAATTTGCTACTAGAAGGCTTTAGGCTAATGATTCTAACTTCATTACAACTTGGCGCAACATGTGTCCTGATGAATTACAACTAAAGATAGAATGTTTTGAAGTTCACTGAATATACCGTAGTGTTATGCAGATTATCTGGGTGATTTCAAAAAGTGGCACTTTTTTGGTAAAAGAAATTTAAATGAGTCTATGAAAAAACGCTAATAATATATCCAGAATGTTGAACAAATTTATACGGTAACACACAAAACGTTCAGGGAAATGCAGAGATGTTAGTATACTTGAATTCCGTAAACATTTGTTCCGAACAGCTAGACAGCTGGAATTCCGTGACCATATATTCCGATCTGCATGAATGGACTGCTGGTCTAATCAAACGCCGCTTCGCAAGCGCTATTGTTTAATTCAAGTGCAAACACTACTGATAATAATAGTTTGCAACGCAAACAATTCAATGTCGGAATGAGCGTTGTAAACGGTTTCAATGGCGATCTCAGTGACGTTGCTTACGTATTAATTAAATGGTCTTTGACTCAATGAGTCCGTGTGGGGTCTCGCCTATCGTACACCTGTACAAGTTAATGAAGATCGGGTGCACTCAAACGCACGGCAAATTAATTTGCGAGTGGTAAATGTAAACCAGGACGGATGAGTGTAACATCGTTATTTCTACGATGCGGCATAGTGTTTCCGCAAATAACCTCAACTTCTTTTTAGTGACATGAAGCTTCAAAACCACTGCGCGGAATCCGTGAAACCATAAGACAAGTACATAAGCAAATCAAGTACAACAGCTGCGGTGGTATTCTCGCTCAAGTGCTTCAAAGTGCTACTGCACGAGAGTCGATACTGTATAAGTTTTCTGGAAGTGTGCGTAGTACTTGGTACACAGGCAAACAAAATAAAATCTGTGGCCTGATAGGCGCATTTGTCCGATACGAATAAAACGTTTGAAAAGTATTCCAGAAAATACAGGTTCATAAAGAAACCAGCCTTATAAAGAAAATATGCCATCGTATCTGTAAAAAAACAAGACTTTTTTACGGAACACGCTTCAGAATAAATTTGAATTCAAGCTCAAACGCACTCTTGCTCTTCACTCACGTCTGAAAGTGGCCGCCATTGCCGAGAATCGAATCCATTGCCGAGTTTAGCATCACGACACATACTCCATATCAAAGTGTGTATGGTGGAGCGCGGTAGCCGTAGATGACTTTACTGAACCAAACATTTTAGCCATTTTCTTAGGAGGACTACCAATGCTTCTCTTGTCATTCATTCTTACCTTGGATCAAGCGAAAAGCGATCGCTGAAGAAAGTGTGATGCGAGCGCATGCTATGTAGGGCTGCCACGGTAGGCGTTGAAGCATCCTTATCGTGATGTCATTCAGCCATATCGCCCCGTGGTGCCAACTCAACTTCTCGGGGCTAATAGGGTGCTCGCGTTTAGCTAGCGTATCATCGCTGCGCCCATCGTGCTGTCTCATTGACGTTATGTCAAAGCATATTGGCCCACACAAACACCACAACCATGACATGCGTGTCATGTATAAACATGAAAACATACAAGGCTAATGATGCGTTCGCAGCCGTTTCGTTAGCTCCGCATATACTCAATTCGGTATTATGTGACGTCAGTAGACGAAGAAGGCAAATGACTCGTCCAAACACGATAATCACGATATGCGTGTCATTTAAAGCATGGCTACATGCTACGCCCATGCCTTGTTAGCGGCAGTATCACTTTTTTAAGATACATAAATTTGATAATACGTGACGTGAATGGACCATGAATTCGAATATAAGGTTCGAACATAAAAATCATGACCTCGTGTCATGTGAAACAAGACTATTTGCTACGCTCATAGCATGTTGGTGCCCGTTTCATTAGCTCCACTTATACAAAATTTGGTATGAGGTGACGTGAATAGAGAACTAACATAAATAACACGTCCAAACGTGATAATCAAGACATAAAAATTATGTTTGGCATAATGTACCTCTGTCTCATAACGTTGTTATGATTTTAAAGATACATATAAACCTACCTATTTCGTGCTACGCATATCATCAATTTTCACTGTACGTGGAATCTGTCAATTTTGTTTACACCTTGCAGCCTATGCTTCAGTTCGCCGCACATGACGCCGTACTGTCGCGAGAAACGTGGTGTCTGTTTCTAGATCCAGTAGCTTGCGTGCACGGTTGGAAAGTGCGATGAATTGAACAGAGCACAGAGAGATGTCGGCTCTGCGTTGGTTTTTCACAGCAGCGTCTCGAGCACACATTTCCGGGTGTTCTTGAGAGGTGCCCAGCCAGCGAATGGTCGAGAGTGAGGCGCGAGCAGACGGCAAAGTGGGGCGCAGGGAGGCGAGTGAGAGAATGGTGAAGGAAACAGTGGCAATGCACTACACCAACCCTCTCCAACGCTCTCTTGCCCCACAAGCTCCAGTTACTAGGGGTGATGATAAGCGCACGAACCTACAGCGGTTGCTACGGTAGACAGAGAGGCAGCGCAGAGTAACACCTGCCGGCGAGCGGACAACGCCAGATGCCTCACATAGCCCGACTAAAAAAGGCACTCGCATTTTAAAAATCACACCATCTCTCCCAAAAGAGAACAATGTGTAGATGGGAAGAGCGGGTGCTAACGGTCACACTGGTGGTGGCATTGACGCTGGCACTCATTGTGGCGTTGAGCAGGAGAGAAACGTAGAGAGGCGGAAACACGCCGTAACGGACCACTGTTTTTTTTTTACTGGGTCATGCTAATGACTGCTAATTACAATGAGAGGTCGAAGATTTCGATTGGACACGAAGCTTCGCAATACGCCTTTATTTAACGCGCACGCTGCGAATTTTTCTTGTTTAACAAAACACAGGATGAATCTCATACTAGCACCACCTTGAAGGTCAAGATCCAGTGCTTTATATACCGCGCGGTCAGTGATGGGTAGTGAGGAATAGCTGATTTTCAATCAAGAAGCTAACTAGCAGACGCTGCCTGAACTTTGTTGTGAAGTGAGAGTAGGGGAGCGTGGGAGAAAAGGGAGAGGGGAGAGCACATGCGGAATAGGTGCGTAGTCGCCGCCGGAAGGCATGCCTAGAGAGGAGAGGAGAGGACGCGCATTCGCAGTAAAGATGGTCGAGCTGCGCACAGGATTGACCTGGACTATCAATAGCTGGAGAATCAAATCCAAAAGCGTCAGAGATGCCAAACTTAGGCAATTATCCGTAGATCTAGGCATTTTCTAACTCTTCGCGGGATGCCACACCGTTTTTTGTTAAAGCTAGATATTTTTTAGGCTCTTGAGATGACAACTTAGGCAGCTTGAATGAAGGAATTGCTTATAATCACGCTATTTGAACTAAAGAGGCTCTAAGAAAGACTATTTTTGCCAATTCATCTTATTTTTATTTAGGTAAGTGTTGGTGTTCTGCACCCTCGCGGGGATTTATGGTACTCGGCTACTGACCTGAGGGTCACAGGATCAAATCCTGGCTGCTGTGGCTGCATTCTATATGAAGCTAAAATGATGTTTTCCAGTGTGCTCATATTAGGGGGCACGTTAAAGAACCCTAGGTGGTCAAACTTTCCGGAGCCCTTTATTACAGCGTCTGCCAGAATTGTAAATGGTGGTTTTGAGCCGTTACACCTTAAGTATCGATGAATAAAATTTTGGAATTCGGGATTAATACTTGATGAAGACCTGGGGATCGAAATTCTGTCATCAAAGAAGGTAAACATACAGACGGTTATCATGAGTGCTCGACTGATTGTTCCTGTGTGAAACAAACATCAATTTTGTCTTGCAGCGCACGTTAACACAATCTTACGCTCATTGCGTGTCTTCCCCAAGCAATGTCTCCCTGTGAAATAAATAAACGAAGAGGCTTAAAAAGAGATAGTGTGAAATCAGGGCTGAAAATTGTCAATATACAGGAAACAGCGGGTTGAAAAGAGCCAAGAATACTTGTTCAGGTTTTTTTAGTCCTTCCGTCACAACCTTTATATGATAGTGAGAAAGTGACAAAAATATTTGGCTAAACATTCCACTGATTGAGAGTAGAGGAGCGGCTATCAGCCAGTAAAAGAAGGCCCACGTACACGTGAAGATGATGTAATAGTAATTGCGATTCTGAAAAATTAAGACTGTGCTGCCAACTTAGAGGGGACCACTAGAAGTCAGAGTGACGAGCAGACGCCTCCGCGTCAGCTCCACCTTCCGGCTTTGGTTTCATCGGTCAAGTTTGAATATTCGTCATCTTTGGTTAGTTCTTGGAAACAAATGACCATCACATTCGGCCTTGTAGACCCCCTTTCATCTTCTTTTGGGACATCGTTTCTATTTCGCCCACTAGGCCTCGCGTAAGCCTAGCTGGACTACGCAACCCATCCGACGCTAGCGTTGTCACCACTGCGCGGCCATCAAGCCGGAAGCCATGGTCGATGGAAAAGTAATCAGCGAAGAAAAGTCAATGCCTCTGGTCAGATTGCTGCTCACAATAAACCTCCGCAAGTCTGCTACAAGCAACCGGCAAACAACATCGAGCCCCCGCCGGCACCATATATGCCGGAGCATTGAAGATTGTAGCAGCCACCAGCCCGCCAGCTCATGCTTCTACACGATGATCAATTCCATGTCGTCATCTGCCTGGGCGGAGGACTCAAAATTGGCAAGTATACATCAAGATCAAATTCTTAAAATCACTAGCAGCACTGCTCTCGCCAACCGCTACCGATGAAGACATCGGGTGTACCAATGCCGTGCATATTATCTTTGTTATAAGTACACCTATAAGTAGCGCTGAAGCATGCACTATTGTGCTTGAGACTGCCCTGATGAAGGAACGCTACCCCGTTTCTGCCTACGTCACCGCACCTCGCAACACCTGCTGAGGTGTCGTGGAAGAGGTCGAGGGCGCACTACCCGCACTCGGAGCTACAAGGCCCTTCCCTGACGCCGTACAACTTGACGCTTTTCGGCATGCGCTGCATCAACAATACGACTATTGTGATTCTACTATTCAACGGACTGAAGGTACCGAACTCTACTTGTGCTGCGGTATGTTACTGCTACGTTTCCCACTACAAAAAAGACAAATGGCCAGATGCCACATCTTCGGCCGCGTTGGCCACTGCCAGGATAAGTGCCTGACAGCGACTGCGAAAATTTGTGAGTATTGTGGTGTTCAACGCACGGACAGTCAACAGAAGTGTAGTCACCCAAAATGCGCACTGTGTAGACAAGCTCACGTTACGGGCGCTCGCAAATACCAGAACCGCCATAAAGTGCCCTTGGTCGTCCGACGCTGCCACTGCCGCTAATACCTCAGATGCATCACTATTTATCCAACCCAAGGCAATCAAGTGACCACCAAGCAGAAGCAGACGACGCCAACGCCCAAGCAGCCGGCCCAGACCAATACACTCACTTTGAAAAACACAATGCAAATCACCTGGGTCGAGCTAGTCGTCAATAAAAGTTAGATCCGAAGCCCTGAGAAGGCGAGACAACTGCCACGGCATGTAACTGATAAAATACAGACGCTTGAACGTGAGAATGCTTTTCTTCGCAAAGAGCTCACTGTGAAAAAAGAGGCCCTGCAGCACTTTTTGACCATTATCACAAAACGCTGCTGATCGGTAGTACAGGCTCCCGACAACACCCAAGCCAAATAGTATAGCGCGGCACATGGCCTAGAATTCACATTTTATTCTCAAAATCAGCTAAACACTGCTTTCTCTCCTCGCGACCGGCTATGTAAAAGGCTCAAAAATCACTCCTAGCAAGCCCATTTATCAGCCATTTGCTGATTTGAACATGGCGAGCTCGGTCGTTACAGAGATCGTCACGAGAGGCTGAGGCTTGTCCACCCGTGCGCGTGCGATCACACTCAGGAAGCCGTGCATTCGACAAAAAAAGTGCTCAAGGTCACGAAGCACGGGTGATGTATTTGCTTCGCCCCTGCTATCCCTCTCTTTTTAGCTTCTAGTGCTTTTGTAGGGACGAGAAAGGAGAGAATGCAAATGCACCATGTGACTACAAGAGAATATAATTGCACCATGAGAATGCGTGCGACAAATTTTTGTAACTCCACTCGCACAAGACGGATTTCTGGCGTTGAGTTCATGAGGCAATAACCTCTTGCAGAGAATTCATTTCATGGTTATTTGTAAGAGTGTTTGAGGTCCCTTTGCAGACGCTTTTACAAAACATACAGCAGCAGAGAGTATACGCAGTGGCTGATCCGGCTGCCGACACAGAAAACATGCAACAGCAGAACGAACGCGCACTCGACAATCCCGCATCTGTGCAATTAGGAAAAACAGCTGATCTGGAAGCTCAGTTTGAAGCGAAACTTGCGAGGTGAATCACGGGATCTTGCGTTTATAGGCCTGATCTCAAACCAATCATTCAGTCTGGGTATTGAGCGGCATCGTCCAGGCCGCTAAGTCTAGCAAACATGGCTTGCTCTAAGGGTTGACCCAGACTAGAGATAAGTCGGATGCATATTTTCTGAGGTAAATGGTTTGTTAGGCCTGGGACATCGTTTTCATCTCGCCCACTAGGCCTCGCGTAAGCCTAGCTCGACTACGCAACCCATCCGACGCTAGCGTTGCCACCACTGCGCGGCCACCAAGCCGGAAGCCATGGTCGAAGGAGAAGTAATCAGCGAAGAAAAGTCAATGCCTCTGGCCAGATTGCTGGGAATGCACCCTTCCGTGTGTGCATTCATCTCACAGTGTGCCACTCTGCCAATGCGTATTGAAAATATAAATGAGCGCTTGCAGGGACTTGTCATCTAGGTTTCCAAGAGTGGCGTTTGTTATACGTTCTTCCCCTGGAGTAGTGCTGCGGAGCCTATGTAGGGCTGCTCGAACTTCTTCTACCGCAATATCCTTGTCCTCTTCACTGTTTGGTGGGCTGGCGAAATCCGGCAAAGGAGTGGGAGTGCCCGGCAAGGTATGTGGGCTTTTAAGATTCTGTAGTAGTGCTTCTGTGTCGTACCTATGATTGTGTGTTAAGTGAGCAACGAGATTCCTAGTATGCTGTTTACTTTCATTGGTATCTATTCGATGTTTTAAAAGATGCTATGCACAAGCGGTAATGAATTGCCCCTTAGATCCTCGCATATCTGCTGTGATAGAGTTTCTCACAAAAAACCTAGATTAGGAATCTTGCGCTAATGTCTACGTGGGCTTCTTAAGCAGCGCTTGTAGCCCCGTGAGAATAATGGAAAGAGCAGGATTCGGATATGTTTCGGATGAATCACGTTCTTGGGATTCACGACGCTTCTTTTCCGAGTGTAAAACAAAGTAACATGAAGTTATGTCGAATTGAAACATGCCTAATTATTTGTATGCAAAGGTTATTGCAAACGGTTTTTGTGAGTAGGTGGTAGAAGTGAAACCTGGACAAATTTAACTACCAGAGTTTGAATTGCTCTGCTAATGCCCTTTACGCTTGGCATCAAGATGTAATGAGTTATTTTTTACAATTCAAAACAAACATGTTTATCTGCTTCTTTTTGTCCTTGAAAGTACCCAGTATCTATTTATGGAATTAGCAGCACAGTATTAAGTGAGGAACACTTGACGTTCTGTCTGCTGCGATGACAGATGCGTCTGTTCAAGCCGTCTGCTCCCAACGCACCTCTCGTTTTGTTGTGAAGTCGAGTCAGAAGAGGGTGGCGGTGCGTCTATTTCACGTCGCCGTCGTTTTACAGTTGATTTGAACGAGTTTTGGTAAGACGCACTAACAACAAACGTGAACTCGATGTAATATCTTGCACTAGCTGGCATGAGACGCTACATCTATGCGCAGTGGTATATAAAGACGCTTCGCTTAACCTGTCAAACACGACTTATACAGCTCCAGAGTTCCAGTAAAATGAGACCCCTAGCAGTTTTAGGCTTCTTTCGACAACATAGGGGCCGCTTTATTCTTTTGAACTCACCCCACTACCCACGCTGCACGAAGAACAAAACTGAAACTCTACAAAAAGGATCCGTAGGCAGTTCACCGGCTAATCCAATCCAATCAGACGCCTGTACTTCCAATAATTCCTATGAAAGTAAACGATCGCACGGCCAGAATTCTCTCTAGGTAATATTGTATGAAACTCTACGTCTGCTGCGAATTCTGTCTGCGAAGTGGGCGTGTGTTCTTGAATTTCCGTTCAAAGCTCAATTATCTTTCTATAGAGCTTCCTATTGTCTTTTTGTAGAGCATCTTGTTTTTTTTTCAGATTTTCATGCGCTTTTAATAAATGGGCAAAGTTTGAGTCCATAACTGGAAGATAGTGTTCTGGAGTGTATTTTCTCGTGCATGCCGCTCGGTCTTCAAGAATCCGTGCTTTCCATGTGCGCACATTCACCGGCCCTGTTCATTGATTTATTTCTTGTTGTATTTTAAAGATATCCCAGTTAATTAACCTATGTTTCATTCGTACTCGAGATACTTGTGAACCACTGAGCTCAACTTCTATATTATAGGGATCACTGACCAAACCATGTGCTGTTCTATTGACTCCTAGATTTTGGATGTGCCTTTCCATAGGGAGATCTGCACTTGTGTCCATCATTCCTGTGGTACCTTGCCTGGTTCGAAAATATAAATCATTATATACCATGAGCTGCGATTGTTGAGTTTGTAACTCACCTCGGCCAGTACTTCTCTTGTACCCCCGATTTATGTGAGCGCAGTTATATTCTCCAGCGACTATGAGTAGAGTCTTATTAGCCCCTGCGGTGATTTGTGATATTAGCTCAGCGCAGCGTGTTGCTGGCATATCAGGTAGGTTATGGGTATTGGAGATAATTAGAAAATCTTTATGAATGCCGATTGAGATAACCTTGAAAACAACATTGTGGACTGTATATAAAAAATCGCGTGGCGTATGCCTTATGACACGCTTGATGAATGTAGACACAACTGGAGCACTATAAATTTGTTAGTGATAAGCAATCTATAACCTGGCAGCGATAGCCTATTTTTATGGTGCTGTAGAAGAATCATATCTTGTGCATTACCTTCACTTATTATTAGCAGATGTAGTGCTTCTCACCTACGGCGTCTGCTACGACAGTTCCAATGCCAAAGTTTTACAACTAGAGGTGAGTTAGCGTTACGTGATTCACCTGCTGTTTTGCGGGCCAGAAGTTTCAAATTTAGGAGGGGGATATGTGATGCTAGGAGATGGCGCGGCCGGCAAAGGGTTGCTTGCCTCCACCACCCTGACACACAAATGTGCCTTGAAGTGGGCACAGAAAGTGTCTAGTTTGTTGTCTAAAATTTTGAGTCTCTCATCAATAAAGCAGTTAAAACGAGCCTCGACAGCTGGGAATCAAACCTCTATTATTTGGAGACGAGTTTCGAGGAATCGTTCAAATTTTTCACGCATCTCCTTTTTGATATGTGAGAGTTTGGCTCATAGTATTGCCTCAAGTTTCGCTTCAAACTGAGCTTCCTGATCAGCTGTTTTTCCTAATTGCTCAGATTCAGGTGGTACGTTTTATGACAAAAGAACCTCCGTTCTTTTCTTTTTCGGACGTGGTATGGGTGTTGGGGATTCTGTAGCGTGTAAAATAATACTAGCTGCATGTGGGTGAAGGGTGGCTAGAACGTGGGTATGAGGGTTGTGTGTCACACAGAAGCTTGCTGTCATAAGCTTCTTACCTCCTCTCGAAGGCAGGCCAGCTCTTCATCCTGATCATCCGGTTACGTGTGACTCGTTCGGCCCATGTGAGCTAATCGGGGGCCATTGCCGCTGCTGACGACTGCCTTGTTGGGCATTCTTCTGTGTGCTGCTTCTGTCACCTGGTAGTGTCCCTGTGGACCGGGGGCTTCACAATGGTCTGTCGCTGCTTTGCTTTGCACCACCCTGTTCCTCTAAGGTGCTTCATGCCGCATAGCATGCATCAGGGCACGCATCGCTGACCTCTATCTCATCAGTGATCTTCATCGAACCTTTGTAATTGTGGTTTCTTCGGTTGCGGGTACATATCATGTCTGTGTCATGGGGCACAGTATTTAGAACAAGCCTGTGGTTGTGCTCTGTATTGTGTGCACAGCTGCACTCCTCCATAGTGAATAATTCTACGGGGAATAGGTACCTGGGCGAAATCGATTAAGATAGTTTTGGTTAATGATGATGATCATATATGGCGTTTCTTGGTGCAAGGGCCGTATGATGGTCAAAAAGCGCCAGTACATGAGATAAAAGATGTGGTCAATGGGTGCATTTCTTGGCTGTATAGGAGCCTTAAATTATCACGCTACTGATGAGTAAAGCATGAAGGTATTAAAATTGTGAGATCGACATGACATGTGAAGTGCGAAAACGAGGGGCTAGCAATTCTAGATATATAGTTGTGAAAAGATGAAAGAGCACGAATGTCTCTGCAAACTTTTTGTTTTCAAGGCCCACCAGACAGGTGTTTTTAGTGCTTCTATCTAGTGCAGCTGCGACCACTGTTCAGAAGTCGAGCTGCAGATTAGCAGGGTAAATCACTTGAAGGCTTTGGATATCTTTTAAAAACGCGAGCAATGACTGATGTTTGAAGAGTGGATCCTTACCGATGAGTATCGATCTATGAAGTTTTATTTGCTCTCGGTAGGGTGATGAAACGCGCTTTATTAAAGTGTGTGATTCCTTACACTGTATTAATTTAGGGATAACCGTGAGAGGATCACCACATTTTTTGCACAAGGGTTGATCACCACCAGAGAGAAGATATCAATGTGTACTGTGTGAGTGTCCGAGATTCGGTGTAAGTGTTGCGTCTTTGCAGCGTGACTTCGATACTGGCGGCCAGTTACAAAAGTGTGGCTTGACAACATGTAGTTTGTTTTCTGTTTTGCTATCCTTTGTGCTTTGCCAATAAGTCCCTGAGGTGTCGTTTGAGCAAAGATTTTAGGACAAGTGTGGGGATGGCTATAGATATATTGGCAGTATTTTTCGTGAACGGAACCAGCTAGCTGGTCGGCCATCACATTACCTTGAATCGCGCAATGTCCTGGTGCCCTGCGTACTATAACATGTTGTTTGAGTGCGTAGACTCTGCATAATACTGAATAAAGCAAAACAAGGTAGGGTTTTTTGTGCTTCTTAATAATTTAACACGCTTAATGTTTTTACCACGCTTAACGAATCTGTGTAAACTACTGCCATTTGTAGTTTTGAGTGTTTGGTGTGTTTAACAGCCGCAAGTAATGTGTAAGCTTCTGTGGCGAAGATGCTCGTATCAGATTGTAGTAAGCCGGCTTCCAAAAAAGATGGGCCAAATGCTGCGTACGACATATAATTTTTAGACTTTCAGGCATCTGTAAAAACGTCAGGACAACTGTATTTGTGCTGAAGCTTCAGAAAGTACGCGCAGATGATTGGTACAGGTGCGTGTTTCTGAACTTTCGTGGTGGACACATCATACTTTATGACCGGGCACTGCCACATTGGCACATACACGGCAAAAGCAATCAGACACTGATCAAGAAATTGCACTCCCGTTTCCTCAGCGAGGCCTCTCACACGAAGCGAGAAGGACCGTCAAACTGAATAACGGTTATCAAATACTCCGGAACTGAATAAGTTATTAAATAATTGTAGAGTGTGAAAAGTGCTTTTTAGCAGCGTTCATCTTAACAAAGCGTTCATCTTACACATACACAAATGACGTGTAAGTTATGTGCAGCTGCAGTGACCACTCGTTGGATCCCACATACAGGGTTTCTATGGAATACACCAGAGAAAGGAGGAGAAATTTTCGCAGCAGATGGCGCATCTCGTTACGCGCGCGTCATCGAAACATACCATGCTCGCTTCATCCGCTTTCCTCCGCTCGCGGCACGGATGAAAATGTGTCGCGGCTGTTTAGATCTCTCCCTCCTACGGTTCTCTGCTCTCGATCGAGAGGATTATGTGTCAAAGGTGTCAACATTGGTCGGATTGGCGGGTATAGGAAGCAGGCAGCCATCTTAAAAGCCACGTGTTTTAGTTTTACGACTACTATTGTATGTGTTTCGCATAACAGTGGAAGAGGCGAGTGGTTTTTAGTGGTTTCGGCAGTGGATTTGATTATTTTTATTCAGAGCGGGTGGCCTGCGAGACCACATAAGCGCGCTGCATAAGCATATAAGCCGAGAATAAGCATGAGAATTCTTCAAACATTGCTCCGGATGTGTCCATGTGACGTCTACGCTGCTGCGCCGGAATAAACTAATCGCGTGACTATTCAATCCATGGTACAGACGGATTTCACCCTCCCGTGTGAATCTAGCATGAACAATGAAAATTGGCAGCGTGGGAAGTAACAAAAACCAAACTGGTGGTCTCTGTGTCCAATCAAAGTCTCTTTTTACCCATTAGTAGCGATTGGTATGTTTCAGTAGGACAGACCGGCCCATCATTGCGTGGTTTGCGCCTACCCTTGCTTGCCTGTTGCGCAATGCTGCGATGAGCACCAGTGCCAACGCCACCACCAGTTTCAGCAATAGCGCGCACTACTTCGCATCTAGACACGGTTTTCTTTAGCGGGAGAAGGTGTAATTTTCACTTTAGTACATACTGTAGAGCACTTACAGCCAGTCACTGGTGTCACAATAGATAGAGAAACTGTCATAGCCACAGAAAACATCATAGCCAGGTTGTATTGATAGTGACGCACATTTCTGTAATGAAAGAAAAAAAGCAGTTTTTACTTTTTATATGAGTTGTAAAAAACATCATCATATATAGGCACAGCAGATGTTACTTGCAATACCTGACATATAACACGCAAATACAACCCTCAAACCAATGACATAACAAACGTATTATTGAAACACCACCATTATCACAATAAAATTGCCATCTCAATTACTGAGCAAACTGTTTACGGTCTTGAGCTAACATACAAGGAATGCTATATTAATCCTAAATAATTATTTGGGTTTTCAAAAACAAAATATTTTGTGAAGTACGTAATATATAGGGCGATGTATTCTATTTTATTTAGTGCTATTCTGAATAATTGTGTGAGGTATGTGTGGCCTACGAACAACCAGTAATCAGTAATATACGCCTGTCGTCAGGAGAAAATATTTAAAATATATCTGTGTGAATCAAGAAGGCATCCTAACAGACAGCTCAAGGTAGTTTGATGATTTGTTTCTGTATTAACAGCCTCTTATAAGAAAAGAACTTAAGAAGACCTTATGATCTTGTGACGGGTTTTATATTTTTATTAGCTGCATTTACTTAAATTAAGCTGGACTACTCTTATCTCTAGTATCACATAGTTAAAATTGCTGATTACTTCTTCCCTGAATGTAAACCATTGAGCTTGATCATAGAGCCATCAAGAACCAAGTCTGATTCAGGCTCTCGGGAAAACAAGCTTAAAACAATCAAAAACAAACAAATGGGAAATGAACAACTGCATGGACGGAGCTCTTTTCGTGAATATTATGCCACTATCAATATTTTACCGGACTACGCCAGCGCCTTCTGGGTGACTCTTTGAAAGAAGGAAACAATTTAAGAGCTCCTTTTTGTGAAACACAGTAATACTGAGGACTGGCAATATTGCCAGGGAAAGAATGGGGGATATCATTATTACATATACTAGCATCCCCTATTATTTCTCTGTATGATGTAGTAACTTGGAAAATGTTTGTATAAGCACTCTCCCCTAACCAGAGGGAGCGGCGTTGCTGGCACTAGCCTATTCTAAGTTCACCGACGTTGGCCGTGAGGCCACAAAAAGAAACAGACACACGCATGAGTCCCTGTGTTTCCCTTCTGCAATCCACTCTTTCATGAGGGCAGAAAAACACGGGCATTGTGTTCCACTTTGACTGACCCCGAACTATTATTGCGTTATTTGTTCACTAGGCATTGCGTTCTGGTGCTGCAATCACACTGGGAAACTCTACTTCATGGTGTCTATAGCTGATGACAGCGCTGCATCACCTAGAAGAAAACGAAAATGAAGGGGCACTGAAGCTGGCGCATTGAAGAAACATGAGAAGGAACTCGCAAAGAATGAAGCTGTGAAAACGCCGCCAAGACGACGTAGGAGAACTTAGGGTGCACCCGCACCAACGTGCGAGGCTCTTCCTGTCCTCGAACCGTTGAAGTCCTCGGCGTACTGCGTGTCGGCGCGACCAGGCAAGAGTTGTGGGTGAGTGATCCTGCGGACATCTCTGGCATGGTGACTGTCCCCGGAACACTAGAGCTGCTGACCACATCCATTGAGCTGACATCGCTGACAGTGTGCGGCTACGCCTAGGCCGGTTGATGCATTTTGCAGCGGGAAGCCGGCCTGTGCACTCAAGCGACAGCTGCATCTGATCACGAAACGGGTCCTACTTGAAGGCACCGGGCTACAGCACCGACGCTTGAAACTGTTCTATTTTTTTAATGCGTGTGAACCGCGTGCATGCCCGACGTCTATTACTGTATTTGTAATGGGTGTTTTTCGTCCAGTATAACTTTGTTTTCCACACTGTTTCTATATTCCTCGCGTCACACGCCGTGCTACGCGACGAACCTAGCCATCAGAATCTGGTGTTATGATTGTTTTGTTCTCAATAATCAGTTCATCAAGGCGCTTATATTTTTGTCGCTTGTGCTAGCTGAGATTCGCACTCAACAAGCTTATACAAGCAGCTTATTTTTTTAAAGTATCGTAGTAGGTCTAACTTGTATATTCTTGCCGAATTTCGCGGAGACACTATATTATATCTTTTCGCGTCCTGCACTAATGGCAACGACAAGCGTAGATATGCTTTCAGAACGCAAGCTCTTAGGCACTCGACCTGCGTTCAGATCCGTCATCATCAGTGTCCTAATCGGTATACATGAAAAACAAACCCCTTCACAAGAAAGAACATATTCCAAATAACCATGATCAAATGTTATTTCAATCCGGGCCTTCCGTGTGGCAATCAAGTATTATACCATAGGTCCATGTTGTTGTTTGCAACTCACTTGCAGCTGTATTCAGGCGTCATGTCAGGCAAAGAATCAGTTTAAACTACGTATTGTAGCATAGCACAAGAGTAAACTAACAAGTCATCACGTAATTCGTGGTGTGATGCTCCCCCACTCCTTTTCAAAGCACTTAGTCATAGTTCATCACTGTTGTCAGTCAAATGCAACATCAGCGAAGTACACGCAATTTCCCACAGATGCGCAATGGGTGTCTCGCTCATCCGCGAAAAGACAAATATTGTCGTAGTTGTTGCTGTCCAAGTGCAGATGGAGCGGTGGATCTGCTCGGTGAATTGCCAATCTCAGAAATGGGCGATCAAGCAAATCGTTCTCCTCTGCCTGGCCAGGCAGAGGAGAACAGGAACTCATGACCCGCAAGCGCGGGGCGCGGGCACCCAAGTATCTTCTGTCGGGTCCGCTTCAACGCTTGAGTTCTTGGCCCAGTGTTTCTAGGACTGCATAGACTAGAAAATTAGAAGGGTAGACCACGCCCTGCGCGGCCGGCACCTACCTCACGCAGTATCATCTGAATAAAGTCTTTTCTCTCTCTCTCTCTCTCTCTCTCTATTTCACAACACCTATGATGTTTTGCACAGTCGAGTATCTTCTGTCGGGTCAGCTTCTACGCTTGAGTTCTTGGCCCAGTGTTTCTAGGACTGCATAGACTAGAAAATTAGAAGGGTAGACCGCGCCCTGCGAGGCCGGCACCTACCTCACGCAGTATCATCTGAATAAAGTCTTTCCTCTCTCTCTCTCTCTCTCTATTTCACAACACCTATGATGTTTTGCACACTCGATACCTTGCAAAAAGGAGAAATTTCACAGGTGTTTTTGCCCCAACACAAAGCTGCACTTGGAACTTGCAATGGGAAGTATGCTATTTGTAGAGGATGATTTTTTTCTTTTCACTGAGCCAATACACGCCGGCAGACTATTTTTTTCCACTACCTCGTGCTATTCGTCTCTAAAACAGCTTACCACAACACATTGCTTCACTTAAAGACAATGACGCTTTTTGTCTTCAGTTGAACAAACATTTTTCCACAAACTTGGCTTAGTATCCTTAATTTTTATTAGTAAAACTTCTTGATTAGCTCTTGTAGGGGCGCTTTTCGTACTGATGGCTTCTGTCTTTCCATACCACTGTCACACATGTTTTGTTTTTTTACAGTGACGCAATTGTATGACGGCTGTTATAATGTGTATTTTGGCTGTACTTTGTATTATATTATCCCACGCAATACTTACTCTGTCGCGCGCAAATAATTTTTCTCGTATAATTACCTGTTACTCTTTTCTACTAGTTATCTTATTCTATGGTATTTTATTCTACTGCCCTGTAACTGTACTCTGTGGAAATCTTCCTTTACAATGTATTGAATCGCACTGTATACCCACCTCACCATACGGCTCTAGGGGCCTGTGAGGTATCCTCAAATAAATAAATAAATAAATAAAAAATCCCCAGCCGACACAACGTGAGTGTGACCAGAATTACTGAGTTGCTAGTGTGCCACCACCATCATGCCCCGTGGACACACACCCACACCCACAAATATATATATATATATTTGCAACTGAGCCACGAAAGCACATATTCTCAAGGCTAGTAACGACGAGCTGTCACGCCAGAGCATCAAAGAGCTCGTCGTTTGGGGTCAGCTGGTCATTTGTAGTTGATAGCAAATAAATTTGCAGATGCCGTGTACAGTGGGAATCAATTATATGCGAAGCATGAATAAGAAATGTTAATATGGTACTTCGAAATCAGCAAAACATTACAAGGTGGAGGTACATGCCGTACATGACTTTCTTGTCACGATCATCATGTTTGGATGTGTCGCTTACCATCGCCATCTATTCCCGTTCCGTGATACCAAACTTAGTATAAGTGGAGCTAGCGAAACGGCCGTGAGCAGGCTATTTGGGTGGTATGTTGTCATGTTCTTACATGACACGCGTGTCAGTATTATCATGTTTGAGCCAGTCATGATTTCGACATCAAGTGACGTCACGTAACACAAAATTTGGTATATGGGGAGCTAGCAAAATGGCCGCGTGTGCATCATGAAGGGCCCAAAATTCTCCACTGTAGCGTTGACGCGCGCGCACGCTGGGCATAGCGACGCTACGTAAGAAAACTCAAGCACTCCTAGTCTGACGTCAGGAGCGACCAGCGTCTATCGGTGCGGTGTGACGGCAACCGGCGTGAAATGCGACAGGCTGCATTATGTGCCGATGCCATATAATAACATTACTTTATGCCGATGCGTTACGAAGAGAACACAGCGTCTCTCTGTTTTCGTGACGGAGGGACACCAGACGCGCTGAACCATGCCTGCGTCAAAGCAACGCAGCGCGGCGCGCTTCTGCGAGTACATGGCAGGACCGGCGCCTGGCCTGGCTACGACGGCATGACGCGGCAAAATGATAGAGGCAAGCGCGCGCACCGCGTCATGACGAAATGTATTGGTGCTTTAACTGTGACATGTAGACATGTTCTCACATGACATGCCACTCATAATTATTATGTTTGCACCAGTCACATACGTTCTCCATCTATTGGCATCACATAGTACCGAATTTGGCATATGGTAAGCTAGCGAAAGGGCCATAAGGGCATCATGAGTGTGGCACGTAGTCATGTTGTTACATGACATACATTCGTGATCATCATATATGCATGTGTCATTTCCCTATGTCATCCAAATAAATGCGTAATGCTGAGTTTGGTACATGTGAAGCTAGCGAAACGGCCGTGAGCGCAACATGAGCGTAGTATGTATTCATGTTGTTACATGACACGCATCTCATGTTTGTCATGTTTGCACCAGTAACATACCTTCGTCATCTATTCACGTACCGTAATACCAAATTTGGTATATGTGACGCTATCGAAACGGCCACGAGCGCATCATGAGCGTGGCATGTATTCATTTTGTTACATGACACGCATGTCATGACTTTCATGTTAGGGTCGGTCGCTTGTGTTCTCCATGCAATCACGTCATACCAGACCAGTTTTACAACATGCCATGGGAACGAAACCACCGCAGGAGCTGCAGAACCATGAAACTTAAATCATGACATTCATCACATACATGTCTTGATTTTAATGTTATGACTAGTATGTATGTTGGACATACTGTGATGTTATACCGCACCAAGTTTGGTATTGATATCATTATCAAAACAGCCGGGAGAGCTTGAAGTCGTAGGCGGCTAGATAGATGCATACCCTCAAAGTCGCCGAAGTTCGCTAAGCAATGCTTTCCATTTGAAACCGTTCTGTCCGTGACCGCAAAATTGAGAAAGATGCAAATAAATGAAATGACAAAAATCTCGAAATCTGAGTGTAGAACGAAGGCAGTGTGTTGTGCGTGGCAGGCTGGCGTTCTACCTTATAGCCACATATTAGCTTAAAAATTCATTTAAATAACTTCGTGTGCTTCGACCGCAGAAAAATATGCTTTCTTGATTTACAATCACAAGAGTCCTCTATACAAGCTTCAGAATACAACATGCAAGATCACAGTAATATAGCGTCATACAAGCGTGAATAGCCATCGGTAGTCAGAACTTGGGATTATCATAACTTTGTGGTTTGAAACCAGTCATTCAAAAGAAGTTTGGGGTATCAATTGGCAGCAGCAAGCACAGGACCTGAGTTGACAGGCGGAACATGGGAAAAGCCTTTGTCCTGCATAGGACGTAGCCAGGCTGATGATGATGATGATGATGATGATGATGATTCATTACAAAAGGTGCACTCGTACGGCGCGCATTCACTAGCGACCCCGTAGTAGGTGCATATTGTCCCGGGGTCATGACGCGGACGAAGAAAGCAGAATGGATGCGCTGATGAAATCGTCTATTCAGCCAAACCAGTGACCACTGAAAAAATGGCAGTTTGGAGCAATATACTGACACTGATAGCGGCTAACAGAACGTCAGCCGTTGATCAACTGACTTGTAGTGAAGCGTGTCCGCAATTATACACATGCCACCAAAACTTGTAGCGCCATCGCTAACGGCCACAAAGGTTTCAGAATAATGCCTAATGTTTGCGAAGATGGGCGTAATAACAAAATCATCTACAACAGTTCCGAAGCTTCTTGAGCACTGCAGGTTCAGTTTGGGCTGAGCATATACTGACAGTGAAACGGGGTGATAACAAAAGACGACAATTTGGCATTGCTCCCTTCTGAAAAAGGCATAGTCCCACTCCTTTAACAAAAGACATAGTACAATAATAAAGTTAGAAAATGAACAATAAGTGCAAGCAATTACAACACAGCAAACAACAACAAAATACAGTCCTTGGGTTGGCGCATGAAATGGCTTAGGCACACGACATGAACAACTTCAGGTCGTGCACGGCCCCCTTGAGAATTGGGAATGTCGTTGGAAAACACCTCGTAGCCGACTGTACCGAGACGTAAAACTCACTCTACATCCGAAGTAGCTTCACGGTTTTTCAATGAGTGTGCGTCGGCGTATCGGCGTCCACACCCCAACACGGTCACCAGACTATATTCTATGAATTTTCGTTGGAGCTTGTAAGGACGGCGATTGGTCGCCTGCTGATTTTTCATGCGCAGGTGGGCGAATTGACGACTTTTTTCAGCGAGCTGAAGGTAAAAGTTGTCGTCGAGGTTTTCTTCGTCAGCGCAGTTTGGAAACATAGCGTCGAGCGTCGTTGCCGGGCTCCTTCTATAGACCAACTTGTACGGCGTAATCTGCATTGTTTCTTAGAAGTTCGTATTGTACGCGAAGGTCAGGCACGTAGAGCTTGCATTCCACGTCTTGACGTCTTGTGATCGACGTCGACGTGCATGCTCAACATATCGGCGATGCACTTATTAGGACGCTCGGTGAGGTAATTGGTCTGTAGATGGTACGCAGTGGTCCGAAGGTGACTTGTTAGGCTGTACTGTAGGATCACCTCAGTTAGGTCAGCGGTAAAGGCCGTACTTTTTCAAGTGATGAGGAGCTGTGGGCCTCCGCGACGCAAGCCAATGTTCTAGAAGAAGAACTTTGCTACCTCAGTGGCATTGCCTTTGGGTAGAAGGCTTGACTCGGCGTAGCGGGTGAGGTAGTCAGTAGCTACAACGATCCAATTGTTTCCTTAGTTAGAATTCGGGAACGGCCCCAGAAGTCCATGCCAATTTGTTGAAACGGCCAGCGAGGTCACGTGATAGACTGGACAAAAGCGGCTGGCCGAGTCGGCGGTGTCTTTCGTCGTTGACAGCCTCGACATGTTCTGACGTAACGAGTTACGTCGGCGGCAAGCCATCACGAGTAATTCTTCTTTGTTACTGCGAGTGTATGAGAAACACTAAGGAGTCCTGCGGTGGGGTCGTCGTGTAGAACATTCAGAACTTCTTGACCTAACTCTGAAGGTACTACGAGGATGTAGATGGCCCGATGAAAGCCACCTAGAAAAAATATGAAGGCCTCTGAATCACCTTCAACAATCGTCACTACTTCACGACAGAGAGATGACAGCGGTAGATGGAGGAGGGGGAGGGGTAGGCAGCCAAAGCGACGCGAGCTGGGTCGTCAACGCAACAAACGCGCGCCACGTTGTGAAAAAAGTTTTATGCTTAGCTGCAACACTACAGCAGCCTCAGGTAGAGCCACTGCCGGACTGGAAAGACGTGCGCGTTCCCTAGTAAGAACGCATGGGTCTTTCCAGAGCGGCTGTCGTCGAAGCCACCAAGAAAAAAAGCAGCATATCCACGGGGCTAATGAAGGAGAGTGAGGCGAAGCATTCGTCCGTCCATTCGTTTTTGGTTCCGTCCGTCCATTCGTCCGTCTGTGTGACCGTCCGTGCGTCGATCCACCCGACCATGCGTGCGTCTGTTCGTGCGTCCGTTCCTGCCTTCGTGCATGCATCCGCCCTTGTGCCTGTCCATGCTCCATTCGTCCGTGCAGCCATCCATGCGCCCGTCAATGGATCTGCCTGTGTGTCTGTTCGTCCATCTAGTGAACATTCCAAGTACCACTATCTCGCATATTTTCATCATATATTCCGCATATAGAAGCACCACCATCCATCGGACATTCTAAAGACTAAATGAGAAGTGGCACCAGCAACCTTTTTTTACGGCTTGCGCTTCGTGTCTACTTCCCACCTCTAAGCACCTCGAGTTCAAGGTGTATACCAGTTCACTGTATTCATGGCACTGTGGTCCAACGCTCGCTAAACCTTTCTAGAACCATGGAGGTTACGTTCAGCGAGTATAACGTTGCAACCCTTTTTTTGTCAGATAGTGCTCAGTGTACGTGCCAATGGCTGCTAATGAACGAGAGAAATTAGAATTCGGCTTTTGCTTTGTGTCTACTGCCCACCGTTAAGCCCCTCGAGTTCATGGTATATACTAATTCACTCTCTTCATGGCACTGCGGCCCAACACTCGCTAAACTTTCCTAAAACAAAGAAGGTTACGCCCAGCGCGTACACCGTAGCAACCCTTTCTTGTCAGATAGTGCTCAATGTACATGCCCATGGCTGCTAATGGGGAATGAGAGACTGTAGAATTCGGCTTTTAGTTAACGCGCATGCTACGAATTTTTTATTGTTCAAAGCGACTGATAATGAAGCAGGACCAACAACAACTTGTCGCCAGGGCCAAGAGGAGAGTAGAAGCCAGAGGGTTCTTGGACTAAGGAACCCTGCCACTTCAGGGTGACACCGGGCATTGCTCGGAGCACTGTTTCAAAATAAACGTTTACCTCTCTCTCTCTCTCTCAACAACCTACAGGAGAAATCTCCAACAGACACAAACTTGCAGGTCAAAACGTAAGACTGGTTACGCACTACGACTACGACAAGGGATGAACGCGGGCCGCTTTAAGGAGCTTCGCCCCTAAAACTATCAAGGCCTCCAAACGCTGATGTGACGTCACGCTAGCGAGATGGGCCAAACTGTTGGCTTCGACGCGTCTTGGTTTGTCGTGCTCGCAAGTAGTCACTTCGCGAGTCGCTGTTTTTGGCTTCGAAAAAATTGCGCGTTGCTCCAAGTTTATCCAGCACTGTATATGCTGCTGCCTCAACGCAAGACACCCATTTTAAACGCAAAAAATTGGTACCTGGCGCTGGTTCACCTCTACCTACGCCATCATAAAAAGCGCCATCATGTTACCCTTTACTTAGAATAATGTGCAAGAAACGTTGTTTTGTGTGTATCGTAACATTACATGTCTTATTGTGTTTGTAGGCGTGAATGCTTGACAAAGACTATAGGTAGGCAACTTTGTTACTTTATTCGTAGACTCAAGTGACCACGAAAAGAAGAAAAGAACACTCCATTCTTCAAGAAACAGTTTAAAGCGTGCATTTGCATCGATCATGTGCATTTTCGCATTTAGTAGAGCAGGGCTAGACACAAGAACATCAAGGTTCATTATATTGGAGTATATTTTATCATAACGGCGTCAGGCACAAATAATTCGTGCAAAACAAGCTTCAGCCTTCTTGTACAATCTATGATTATGTTTTTTTTATTTCCACGCACCGTGTGTGCTGGTCACTTTGCTCTTCCTAAAATGTTGAGATAATGGCAAAGACCCAGCCAAAAACAAAGGTTGTCCCCTCTGTGCAAAATTAAAGTACGCAACGACCAAATGCGGTAATATGGAGAGCTCCAATAATAAACAACGACAAAACATTATTAACAATAGGCCTCAACGGTAGTATATAGAATAAACAAAACGCATCGTTCATAATGAGATGTGCGCAAGTGAAGCCTTACTACGGCATGCAATTTTACAGGGGTTCTGTCAAGAAAATCATACATTTATATCTTCCAAAATATAGAGCATCATAAATAAAACATAAAGAACGAGAAACAGCTCTCAGGTCTTTAAGGTCTTTAGCTTTCAGTCATTCTTGGCATAACGTAATTTGTCGTTTTCTGTGCGGCACAAGTCCTTCAGCAGCGTATTCGCTGCAGCATTTACTACATACTCTAGTGCTTTCAGTGCAGAATTATCAGAATCACATACATCTACGTCCTCATAGTCTGCAAGGATAGAGAACACAAGGCTGACAAGAGTGTACTTCTGGCTAGGAAGGCTGAGAAATCGCGAAGTGTTTCTGGCACCCTGAGCTTGTCTAATTGGAATTTAGTGAACAGCCCAGCGTTAACTAGAACTGCTCGTGGATACGTTAGCCCACTCCTCGAGAACTTCGTTATTAATGCGTTTTCAGCTTCATCTACATCAACGTCTAGCACCACGAATTTTTTCCTGCAAGATTCGCATCACATTTTCTTGAAAGCTGCATGAGTACAATAGCCGGCACCGTAAGTTACAGCAGGAAGCCTTCACTATTTTTTTGAATGTCTGAATCAGTCACAGCAACGTCAAACTGGCCGTGCGCTGACGACACACCTGTCCTCCCTATATTCGCACTAGGTGCTGCTAGCATGTGTGAATCTGGCAGGTCCAAAACATTCTGAAAATGCAGTATGTTTTCATATTCATATATCTGCCTTATTTTCGTAATTCGCAACCGACAGTTGCGGATACTTTTTGAAGCGACCCTCCTAGAAGTCAGTTTGAAATTTGACCAAAAAAAGGCACTCAAAACTAAGCTCTTCCAGGCAGTATATTGCCAGTTCGTGGAAGGCATGGGTAGTGTGGCTAAAAGCTGCGTTAGTCCATGTGTAAGACGGGCACTGTCATGTCTGAGACTTTCCTCGTAATCACGCCACTCAACAATTTTTAGATTTACTTGAGCTGCGGACACAAAAATGAAACTCTTGGCCTTTGCAAATGATCTTGCAACCGTTGTCTTTTTCTACGCCTCTTTACGTTAACCATGTTCCAACAAGTCAATGAAGTGTTAATGCACTCAGATGTTTCTTTATTATGCTCGAACATTGCGGTACTGAGACCACCAAAAGTAGATCAATTAAAAACCTTTTGTGCAAGCTTAACATCTTATTGTTCTATGTTGGAGGTTTCAGCGCTTTGAAAGTAATTGTTTGTGCTAACTTCTAGAGGTCATGCTTTTCAGCATAATGCAACTCGCACAATACCTCGGAAGATGCTGTAAGTATTTTCGGTTAAGCCGCATTACATTTGGTTCAGGAAAGTGCATGCAATTTTCAGTGTTTCGTTGATTTAGCCAGTTATTTCTTATACACTTATGTATGTAATCTAGGTCCAACACAATAAACAGGCGTCGCGATGAGTCAGCAGGATGCTGGTAAACAATGCTGACGCTTGAGGGCTTAGCCAAGGAGGACGTAGCTTTTCACTTTATAAAGTTATTGTCCGAGATTACTGCGCAAATTCTAAAAACCGGATGCCTCGAGATCAAAAATAAGCTTTTCAATGAAATCACGTAGTGCGCCACGGCAAGAATGTATAAAACATCGTTTTTTGAAGAAAAAAGGCTGTGTATCATAAATACGCGGACTGTCTTTCCCGCAGTTCATTAATTTGCCGCAGTGCCAGTTACAAAGCCAGCTTTGTAATCGTAAAAAAGACTTCAAATAAACCTTATAAAGCGTTATGTCACAGTTTTTTCATGCTCTTTAGGTTGCTTACAAACTACTCGGCATATGGAAGAAAGCTATCTTCTTGCTGCGCCTTTACGGTGTTAATGTCACACAATGAACACAGTCTCCTGATAGTATCAGGATATGGCATTTTAAGCTTCATCGAATTTCTCAGGAATCTGTATGCATAAGAGGAAATGGTGAACAAAAAGCTAAAACAATCAACAAATCTCGGGGATAACAGCAGGTTTTTTTTTGAAAAGAAGATGAACTTGACTATTGAAGAAGTACAACACCTTCAAATGCTATTCTCGCAAGTCGCATGTAAAATGTTCGCCGCTTACTGCTCTATAGAAACGTCGACACCAGTAGATGACGAGCTTTTTCAAAAGGTGCCATACTTATATCCTTGCGAGTCGGTTAGATGATCTCTACACTTGCTTGAAATATCCTAAGTCACATATCTTTTAAGGAACTAGCACATCACCATAATTTCTCACGACCGTTTCACCAGAAAATACTTCATTGCGAATTGCAGTAGACACAATCACCGAATAGGGGATTGTTAGAGCAGGATGGAGAGCCAAGTCCAAAACTAACCTTGGAGTCCTTGCGGATTATAGTCTAGAGGTCTGAATGCTCAAATCCTGGCTAGGCGTTGAGCAAGTCTTCAAAACTACTGACACGATAAGTAGGTAGGCAGTTGGGAAACAAGCTCGGCACTGCAGTTTGCTTCAGACGACTGTTCTTCAGGGTGACTTCGACCACTCTTCCTGTCATGACGTCTGTGTAAGGTGTCGTCTTCAAGTAATCCTATTGCAACAAATGCTTTTCACCGAGCTGAAACTAAAATAAAACAGATGTAAAACATGAGCTCGACTAAAACGCAGAACAAGCGTGCAGAAAAGTGCGGAATTCCCAGCTAACGTGCAACCGTCAACGTACACTTTGGACACTAAGCTAACAAAATCTATAGATCTGGAAAGGCTGATAAAAAACCTAGAGAAAGAATTCTTACCACTGAGTACTTCTTTCGCATGAAGTCCTTCCGGGGAACGGATCTGGTCCACGCTGCCCATATAATTGGGTCTGAAGAAAATGTCTGCTCTTGTCCTCTTAGCCCTCCGTCATCATTTGACTTGCAATTTGGTAGCACAGCAACAACCAGGCATTGGTGCGTTTCAGTGGGTGACCATGGGAATGATTAACCACGCGCACATGACATATAGCAAGCGCGTGTGTGATGCAGCATACTCTACCAGGGCTGCTCCGGAAAGACGCGCGCGTTTCTTCAACGGAACGCGCGCGTTATTCCAGTCCGGCCGTGGCTCTACATGCGGCCGCTGTAGTGTTGCAGCCAAGAAAAAAAACTTTTTTCACAACGCGGCGTGGTTTTTTTTTGGCGTTCACAAAGCGGCGCGCGGCGCTTTGACTGCCTCCCCCCCTCCACCATCTACAGCTGTCATCTCACTGTCGTGATTTATTGACGAATGAAGGAGGTGATTTGGAGGCCTTGATATTTTTGTAGGTGCCTTTTGTATGACCGTGTCCTCTCGGAACAAGAAATTCACTGGCATTTCCTTTCAGTTCTCTTCAGGATGTGGAAGCAATTATTCTATTTATTTCTTGCACTTGGTATGGTTATTCAAGTATTTGCTCTTGTTTTTAGATGATAATTGTATTTATTTATTGAGGATAAGTTTATAAACCTTGTTTTACATTCAGCGTGGAACGAAGACCTTTTCTCGATTATTTCTGATTTATAGTGCGCTGGCCGAGACGACTCCATTGAACACACGAGAATTAACTTTATTAATGAAGTGAACAACCACCCTGGAGGGGGGTGTCTGTCCTTTTGCATTCATGCTGTAACGCCAACTAATATTTTGTTACACATAATGTCACGTGCCTGAGTTAAATAATAATACGTATTTTAAATGCGAAGCATTTTTTAGCGAACCTCGGCGACTTCGAGTGTATCTATCTATCTATCTATCTATCTATCTATCTATCTATCTATCTATCTATCTACCTAGGCGCCTACAACATTTAGCCCTCCTGGCTGTTTTGATAATGGTATCGATACCAAACTTAGTATGGCATAACATGACTATATGAAGAACATATTTCACAAGTCATAACATGAAAATTAGGAAATGTATGTCATGAACATCATAATTTACATTTCATGGTCCTGCAGCTCTTGGAGTGCTTTCGTTCACATGGCATGTTGCAAAACTGGTACGGTATGAGATGATTGCATGGCGAACACGAGCGAAAGACATTTGTAATATGGTACGAGAATGGACGACGAAGGTATGGGACTGGTGGAAACATGATAATCATGAGTTGCGCGTCCTGTAACAAAATGACTATATGCTACGCTCATGATGCGCTCACGGCCGTTTTGTTAGCTTGACATGTACCAAACTCGGTATTACGGGACATGAACGGACAACATAGGTAAATGACACCTCCAAACATGATAATCATGAGATGCGCGTCATATAACGACATGACTACATGTCAAGCTTATCATGTGCTGGCGGCCATTTCGCTAGCTTCATTTATACCTTATTTGGTATCACGGGACGTGAATGGATGCTCAAGATATGATACTGCGGCCAACAAAATAAACATGAGATGCGTGTCATGTAACAAACTGACTACATTCCAGGCTCACGATGCCCTGGCAGCCGTTTCGCTAGCTTCACTTATACCATGTTTGGTATTACGGTACGTGAATAGATGACAAAGGTATGATACTGGGGTAAACATGTTAAGGATGAGATGCGTGTTATGTAACAACATGACTACGTGCAACACCTATGATGCGCTTGCGGCCATTTCGCCAGCTTCACAGATGCCAAATTTGGTATTACGTGACACCAACGGTTGACGAAGGTATTTGGCTGGTGCAGACATGATAATCATGAGATGCGTGTTATGTGAGAACATGACTACATGCCGCAGTCAAGGCACCAATACATATCGCCGTGACGAGGTGCGCGTGCTCGCCAGCGTTCATTTCGTCGCGTCACGCCGGCGTTGCCATGCCTGGCGCCGGTCCTGCCATATACTAGCAGCAGTGCCACGCTGCATTGCTTTCACGCATGTGCGTTTCAGCGCGTCCGGCGTCCCTCCGTCACGAAAAGAGGGAGATGAATCGTTGTCTGGGTGATGAATAGGTGCGCAATGCAACATGTCGCATATCGCGCTGGTTGCCGTGGGGCTGCACCAAAGGAACCTGGTACGTAGCATCGCCAACGTCGCTGTGCTCAGCGTGCTTGTCCGTCAACGTTACGTTGCAGTATAATGGACCCTTCATGATGCACTCGCGGCTGTTTTGCTAGCTCCAATTATACCGAACTAGGTGTTACGTGACGTCAATGGATGACTAAATATAAGACTGGTTCCAACATAATTCTGACATGCGTGTCATGCAATAACATGGCAACATGCCACGCTCATAGCGTCCTCGGGGCCGTTTCACTAGCTCCACATTTACGAAATTTAGTGTCGCGTGATATGAATAGAAGACGAAGGTAAACGACATATCAATACATCATAATCATGACATGGAAGTCATGTGCGGAATCATATACCTCCATATTGTACCATTGTGCTGATTTTAAGGTAATCAATATTTCTTGTTCGTGTTTCGTATATAACCGATTCCCACTCTACGTGGTATCTGCCAAGTTTTTTCGTGTGGCTGTGTAAAAGGCACTTATGGACGGACGCCAACCGGTATTCAGGTCAACCCAGACTGTGCTTCAGCCTTGTGGGCTCAGTAATTGGAGAGTAAGTTTCAACAATTCCTAAAACCACAATATTTATCACATCAATACATGCGGCTCTGATTTATGGCGTAGTTTACTGAAATCGCCCACACCAACGTTGTACGCTCCTTTAAACGAGGGGATATGCATGCCCCTTCTGTCTCATGATTGTGTGCTATCGCTATGCAAACGAAGACGGACATTCGAGCTCTCTATGGTGTGCTATAAGTATTCGCACGGTGAGGTGCTCTCTGCAGTTGTCTTCTTATACTGAGATAGTGAGATAGTGATTGTCCTGTGGAAGCGAAACGTGTTCTGTATCGTTCTCAGGGATTAAAATGCGAGTGCGTCGAAAGCGCGGGTTTGAATAGTCGTCTTGGTGCATTATTTGCATGTGCTTGCCCACTAGTGTGGCTGTGGGCTTGAGCAGACCACAAATTGTCATGGAGTTGATGAAACAAATACGTCGGGATAAACATGCACTTAGTAGCGTGGATATGCACTGCGCTGAGGAATTGTAGCCGCCGGGACCTTGAACTCAGTCCTCTTGTGCACCAGTAAAAAAAACTAATAAACCTATAACATCTTTCAGTAAAAGCACATATTGCCGCCCTATGTTGGGGCCCGTCACTATAGGCCCTCACTATAGGCCCTCACAACGCGATTGTTCCATCGGGCCACCTCAGTACTACATCATTACTGTTGTATTTATTGCCGCGAAGCGGTAATTTATGCGCACGTGCTTTTAATTGTGTTGGGGGAACCTCCCTACACTTGCAGTACTGCAGTCGATTTTGCAGTGATGTGAGCAGCGCGTGCACACTTGCACACTTCATCTCTGCGGCATCTTCTCTTCACTTTTTCCGAGAAGGAGGGGGCAGCATGGCGGCGGGAGTCACGAGCCCACCGATCACAGAAAAAACAAAGACGATCGCGGATGCGCCAAGAGCACGCGGCAGCCTCTGGCAGCGGGCAGTTGTGGCCGAGACTTTCAAACAACTACCGACGCACCTGCCATTGACACCCACTTGACACATCTTTGGGAAGCTCGTCGAGGCCTCACGAAACGGTGGCGCCGACAAAAGCTAAATAAGAAACTCAGACTCCGTATAGCGAAAATCACGTAGGAAGTAAACGCATACTCAAAGGAACTTTACAACAACAACTGGCGCACCTTCTGCGATTCCTTGAAAGGCACATTAAGCACGAAAAAGACGTGGAACATCCTACGGAGTCTTTTGGATCCCTCTGCAACAAGAACCGAAACAAACGCTACCCTTCAACGGCTAGCTGGGGAATTTCAAGGTGATCCGGATCAGTTAATAGAAGAGCTGAAACAACGCTACACAGGAGAATGCAAGCGAAACGTTAGCCCAACACCCAGTCAAGAATGCAATGGAGAACCCAACACTGAGCTCGACGCCCCCATAACCTCTGCTGAGGTTTATGCAGCGGCTCAAAGCTTCAAAAAAAATACAGCGCCCGGATTGGATGGCATTACAAATGCCATGGTACGGAACCTCAGCGATGAAGCATTACAAGCCATCACAGACCACTTTAATCAGGAAGTCTGGACACCGAGTGGAAAGATACCTGCAGAATGGACACTGGCACAGGTTGTACTCATACCTAAACCAGGCAAACGGCGAAGCCTTGATCAGCTACGACCAATTTCTTTAACGTCATGCATTGGCAAGCTCTTCGAAAAAGTTATACTCACTCGCCTTGAGCAATACACAGAAGAACGGGGGCTTCTACCAACATCTATGTACGGATTTAGGCGAGGAGTGTCTACCCAGGTTATCTTCTTACTGCTCAAAGAGGAAGTGCTTAACCCAGCGCCAGGTAGTCTCAACAATCTACTCGTTGCACTCGACATCGAAAAAGCATTTGATAATATTGCGCACTCTACCATACTAAACGGTCTTGCAGCCATTGGATGCGGACAACGCATATTCAACTATGCCTCTGATTTTCTTGGAAATCGCAAGGCGCAGATTGGCATAGCTGGTACCAAATCATCACCATACGACCTCCCACTGAAAGGCACACCTCAGGTCTCCATCTTGTCTCCATTTTTATTCAATATCGGCCTCCGGAAACTAGTCCTCCAGCTGGAGACTGTACCAAACCTGGGCTGTGCCTTTTACGCGGACGATATTACGCTATGGGCAACAAAGGGCTCCTATGGAGAACGACAAGATGTACTGCAAACCGCTATAGACATGATTCAAGGCTACCTCACTGCTGCAGGCATGTCGTGCGCACCTAGCAAATCGGAATATTTACAAATAAGACCCCCACGCACTCGGTCCAACCGTGCACCAGCACTGCAGCTAGAAATTGCCGGACAAATCATCAACAGGACCCCAGTAGCTCGAATATTAGGCATGCACGTGCAAGAAAACAACAGCGTAAAGACTGCAATAGGCAAACTCAAACACACCGTAAAGAGTATTGCATCCCTTATAGCTAGAATTGCGCGAAGTAATGATGGGATGACAGAGGCCGACACGGTACGCCTTGTACAGGCCTTCGTTCTCAGCCGAGTCACGTTCGCTCTTCCCTTTCAATCAACACGCAAGCCCGAAATAGAGCAGATTGACAGACTCATCAGAATTGCGTACAAAGCAGCATTGCGACTTCCGAACAGCACAAGCACAGAAAAACTCATGGGACTCGGCATGCATAATACTTATGAAGAATTGGCCGCCGCCACGCTAATCGCACAGCGAGAACGACTCACCACTACGCTCCAGGGAAGAACACTGCTACAGAGGCTGGGATACCCTCTCACCCCTCAATATTGTGGCGATGAGACAGTCATTGCACCCAAGCAAATACGTGATCAAATAATCGTGGAACCAGTTCCAAAAAACATGCACCCGCTCTACAACAAAAAGCGCCGTCAAGCGCGAGCACGAAAACTCCTGCAGAGAAGTAGCGATCCAGACGCTTACTTTACCGACGTCAGTCTTTATCCCGCGCCCCCACAAGGCTCCAGAAAACAAGCATATGCATTGGCAGTGACTAACCAAAGCAAAGTCGTGGCCTGCGCGTCCCTACGCACCAGATCAAGTGCCACCGCAGAGGCAGCAGCCATAGCCTTGGCAATCAGAGAAGCCGAAAGAAGGGGGCGCTCAGTGTATATTTTGACAGACTCACAAGCTGCATGTCGCTTATACCTTAGAGGCACACTTCCAAGGTGCGTCACTGATATTTTGGGGTCCATGTTGATGGAGGCACATGGCGTCACTTGGTGCCCAGGGCATGACGGCCTGGGGGAAACGAGGAGGCAAACTGCGTAGCTCGCGGACTTACTGGCCGAGACGCAGGACTCTCCTCAGGACACCTCACAGGGCATCATGAAGAGCAAAGTGTAACAAGCAGGCAGATATTGGAAAACCAACGCCTTACAAGACGCACGTACGCCCCTCCACATCCGAACTTAAGCAGCCAACAAGCCCGGGATTGGCGCCGCCTCCAAACGAACACATACCCCCACATATCAAAACTACACGCAATTTTTCCACATATATACACAACAGGGGTATGCCCATGGTGTAGTAACCACACAGCCACACTTACACACATAACCTACCAATGTACCGAGCGGCCAGCCAATGCAGTATCTAGGTTGGTGCGCTCACTACAAACACTCACAACGTGGTCTTGGGAGGCACGGCTTTTCGAGCTGGCACTGGGGAGCCAACTGGTGACCCTAGACCAGGCCCGGCGAGCCGCTGTGGCCAGTGGGGCTCTACAAGAGGGCTCCACCCGGGATTAGTCACGTAATTTTAATTCTTCAATAAAGTTTATTCTCTCTCTCTCTCTGGCCGAGACTTAAAAGAATGAACAGGTTCCTGGTCTCACTCCGCGTCTTCCCTGCGCGGTTCTTGGCCAACCAGCCTCGAAACTCTCTACAGCATGGACCCAAGCTCCGCAATGGCTGCCACTCAGTGAGCCAAGTCCGCCAGCGAGAAGCTTTCTAAACTGATCGTTTAGGTTCTCGCTGGCCAGCGGCTCCTCCTATCGCTCCACTGTAGGACGTTGCCCAGCGCTATTGTCGTTTTAAAATAGCCAACAAGCCTCGAGACAATATTGAAAGCCAAAAAGAAAAAGCAAGGTTAGTTGGTCAGTGCGATTCGTACTGAAGTCGCACATCAACACTGCACCATGTTGTACACCAACAACGTGCCCGCTAAACAAGGTTCCTGGCCTGACTCCGCTTGTTACCTGCGAAATTCTGGGCCAAGCAACTTGGAAACACCCTACAACACAAACCAGGGCTCCACAACGGCTGCCACTCAGTGAGCCAAATCTGTCAGCGAGAAGCTTGACTAAGCTAATCGGTTAGGTTGGTTAGTTGGTTCCTCAATAAATTGGCGCAACCAACCTAGGGGGATAGGGCATGCGTCGGGCGTTGCCTTGCTTTTTAAACTAATTCACTTCTTGAAGCAAAAGGATAAAATCCTTAGATAATACCGGTAGTAATTTCAAGTTTTAAAATTTCAAATCGAAAAAAAACACTTTCAAAAAACTACTTTATAGACCCACACAAAAAAGATCAAAAATAAAAAAACGCCTGTGCATAAAACAACTTAATTAGGCTACGTTTAGCAATCCATTATTTCGAAATATCGTAAGAAATTCGCTGGGCAGCGAGAACCTGAACTGCGGTACGCACTGCTGTACCGACTGAGCCTGGAAAAATCTACGTCGTAGGCTGTCACAAACACGTGGCAACAACAGTGACAAAACTATTTTGCAAAACAGCAAATTCACGTGTCCTTCAGAGCTTGAAAGTAGATAGATAGATAAATAGATAGATAGATTGAAAGATAGTAAGATAGATAGATAGATAGATAGATAGATAGATAGATAGATATATATAGATAGATAGATAGATAGATAGATAGAAAACAGACAGACAGAGAGACAGACAGATAGATAGATAGATAGAAAGACCGATAGATAGATCGATAGATAGATAGATAGATAGATAGATAGATAGATAGATAGATAGATAGATAGAAAATTGGCAGATACGGCGTACAATGAGAATCAATAATATGCGAAGCACGAATGAGAAATGTTGATATGTCAATTTAAAATCAGCACAACGTTACGAGGTGGAGGTAAATGATGCCACACATGACATCCGTTTTCTGTATCAATTTTGGATGTGTCGTTTACTTTCGTAATCTATTCACGTCACGTGATACCAATGTTAGTATATGGGGAGCTAGCGAAACCGCCGTGAGCACGCTAGGAGCGTGGTAGGTTGTCATGTCCTTTAATGACTCGCGTGTCAGGATTAGGATGTTTGCACCAGTCATTTAATTCTTCATTTATTGACGCCACGTAACACCAAATTCGTTATATGTGGACTAGCAAAACGGCCGCGAGCGCATCATGAAGGGCCCAATATACTCCAATGTAACATTGATGCGTGCGCACGGTAGGCACAGCGATGCTACGTTAGCAAAACGCGAGCACTCTATACACCAGAACAGAGCGAGCTCAGTGCTTGCTGCCATATTAAAAAGCACGTGGCGCCGTCTGTTGCAAGCATGGCGAAGCAGCACTCTCAACTGCCAGGCCAGCAGAGGCTCTGCGAATCAAACGCGAAACTTCACAGCTCGAGCCCAGCTGTAAGTATGTTTCGCGCTGTTCCTGTGCTGAAAGTCTATGCTGATGTCGTGTGAAAAGTCGAGGAGACCTTCCTCGACAGTCCGGAATGTCTGCAGCTGGTGGATTGCAGACTGCGGAAGCAGCTTCCTCAGGTACGTATGATTGCAATTGAAAGAACCACGCACAGCGGAAAGCGTTGCTTTCAACTCAGTCTATCTGCGGCATGCCTTGGCTTTGACAAGGCAGAGTTTGTGCTGTAGAGCGGCATCAACCTAGCGCTGGAATATATTTCCGACGTACGCTCGTGCACTACATGTGTATCAATTGCCAATTTTCCAGGCACACGGAACACACGGACGGTGCAAAAGTGCCAGCCAGAAGAATATTTTAAATTGCGAAGGTGACACCGGCTGAAAGCACATGTAGATTCGCCTAGTGACAGTCAAGGGATGTCGCGGTTTGACCGGGTCGAAAGCTATACTTTCGGCGCCGTTCACGCATCGCGATAGTAGGCCGTAACGGTTGTACTAAACATGCGCGGTGCGTGCTACCACGCGTAAGTCGTAGTACGTATATCCTATTATTGGCATGTGGCTTGCGAAAGAGTGCGGCAATAGTTTTTTGCTTCATACAAAATGCATACTGCACGCAGATCACTGCTGTAATAAGAAACAGCTGGTGTCCCTCTTGAATAAGCACAATAAGTTTACTTACTCCTACACTACACCTGGCTCGTAGCCTTTCCTGCTGATTGCGATTCTATCCTAAGACGGTGAAGCTCGGCGTTTTTTGTTGTGGATGGAAGTCTGTGCAAACGCGAAACATCGCACCACACGATTCCCGCGATGCTATCTGAACTTCACAGCCAGAGGTCAGCATTATGTTCATTTCGCGCTTGTTTTGTCGCATCAAACGACAGCGCAGTGGTACCCAGATGACATTTTAAAAGCGGGCACAGCGTGAACAGGCGCTTTTTCGCATTTTAAACTCTCAGGGACGCTGCATTCCATGCTAACGAGGCGCGCCCAGGCAGTTCCAAACAAACTTTGGCGTCTCTTGGAGCGAGGGTATACTGCCCCAGGCGCCTGAGTTCGAGATGGGCGTGCTCTCGTCTATAGTTTGACGTCAGGCGCGACTAGCTTCCGTCGTCTTGGCCCGACGCCAACCAGCACGAAAAGCGACATGCTGCATTTCGCGCCGATGCGTTATTCAGACCACACTACGTCTCCCTCATTTTATGACGGAGGGACGCCGGACGCACTGAAACGCGCAAGTGTCAAATCAATGCAGCGCAGCGCGTGCCTCCGAGTATATGGCAAGACGGCTGCCTGGCGTGGCAACGCTGGCGAGCACGCGCACCGCGTCACGTTGAAATGTATTGGCGCCTTGACTGTGGCATGTAATCATGTTTTCACATGACAGGCATCTCATGATTATTATGTTTGCACCAGTCACAGTCACATACCTTCGTCATTCATTGGCGTCACATTCATTAGCAAAACGACCGCAAGCGCATTATCAGTGTGGCGTGTAGTCATGTTGTTACATGACACGCAAGTCATGATTATCATGTTTGGATGTGTCATTTACATATGTCGTCCACTCGCGTCGCGTAATACTGAGTTCGGTACATGTGAAGCTAAAGAAACGGTCGCGAGCGCATCATGAACCTAGCATGTAGTCATGTTACATGACACGCATCTCATGTTTATCATGTTTGCACCAGCATCATACATTCGTCATGTATTCAATTCCTGTAATAGCAAACTTTGTATAAGTTAAGCGAACGAAACGGCCGCCCACGCATCATGAGCGTGGCTTGTAGTCATGTTGTTACATGTCAATCATCTCATGATTATCATGTTTGCACCAGTCAAATACCTTCGTCATCCATTCACGTATTGTAATACCTAACATGAATACGTAATGTAATACCAAGCACGATTTTCATGTTATGACTAGTGAAATATGTTCTTCATACAGTCGTGTTATGCCATACGAAGATTGGTATTCATACCCTTATCGAAAGGGCCAGGAGAGCTGAAGTCGTAGGCGGCTAGATAGATAGATAAACAGATAGATAGATAGATAGATAGATAGATAGATAGATAGATAGATAGATAGATAGATAGATACGCTCAAAGTCGCCGAAGATCGCGAAGAAATGCTTTGCAATTAGGAATAGAAAACAACAAAATGGCAATTCGAACTGACGACTGGCGCAACGACCACTTCCCCGGCTGCACTTCAACAGCCTACGCCACCGGAACTTGCTGAACGGTGCAGTCTAAGACGACTACAAGTTTACGGCATTGGGTTCCCTCATTTTTATTTCACACTACGGTGACGGGCTCCCTCACGTATTCAATGCTTCACGGTGTGACTGCCCCGCCGTGATGGTCAAGTGTCTGAGGTATTGGGCTGCTCAACCGGAGGCCATTTGATCGAATCCCGGTGGCGGTGGGTGCATTTTCGATGGAGGCGAAAATGATAAGGATGTTGTAGGTAGCCAGCGGATCTAGCCTTGCATAGTTTCAGGCAATGGCCCCGACCGGTTTCCGCTTCGCTACTTGTAGCTAATGTCCTTTGTTTGTTTTTTAACTAAGCACAAGCTGGCTCCTAAAATAACAATCTTGAATAGCGTGACGTAAACAGCATAAGACGGTAGCCTCTGTGCTGTTCCACATGCAGTTTTGTGCCGGTACTCTAGCTCGCTGCACTATACCTCAACCTAACTGTCACTTATCACCAGTCACATGCGAGATTTGCAGCATTAAAGAATTTTAAGCGAATTCGCAGCACCTGTTTGCTGAAGATCGAGGGACCCAGCTGAAACACAATATCAGTTACGCTGTCACACGGCGAGCCTAACCATTGCAGTTTCTCAAGCAATCATCATCATCAGCAGCAGCCTGACTACGTCCACTGCAGGACAAAGGCCTCTCCCATGTTTCACCAGTTAACCTGATCCTGTGCTTGCTGCTGCATATTTATACCCGCAAACTTCTTAATCTCATCTGCCCACCTAACCTTCTGTCTCCCCCTAACCCACTTGTCTTCTCTTGGAATCCAGTTATTAACTCTTAACGGCCAGCGGTTATCCTGTCTACGCACTACATGCCCGGCCCATGTCCATTTCCTCTTCTTTATTGCAGCTATGATATCCTTAACTCCCGTTTGTCCCCTAATCCACTCTGCTCTCTTCTTGTCTCTTAAAGTTACACCTACCACTTTTCTTTCCATTGCTCGCTGCGTTGTCCTCAATTTAAGTTGAACCCTCTTTGTGAGTCTCCAGGTTTCTGCTCCGTAGCTAAGTACCGGCAAGACACAGCTGTTATATACCTTCCTGTTGAGGGACAGTGGCAATCTACTTGTCATATTTTGAGAGTGCCTGCTGAATGTGCTCCACCCCATTCTTATTCTTCTAGTTACTTCAATCTCGTGGTTAGGCTCTGCGGTTATTACCTGCCCTAAGTGGAGATAGTCTTTTACAACTTGAAGTGCACTATTACCTATCTCGAAGCGCTGCTCTTTTCCGAGGTTGTTGTACACTAATTTCGTTTTCTGCAGATTCATTTTAAGACCCTCCTTTCTGCTCTCCTTGTCTAACTCCGTACTCATGAGTTGCAATTCGTCCCCTGAGTTACTCAGCAATGCGATATCATCGGCAAAGGGCAGGTTGCTAAGGTAATCTCCATTAACTCTTATTCCTAACTGTTCCCACTCTAAGCTTCTGAAAACCTCATGTAAGCACGCGGTAAATAGCATTGGGGAGATTGTGTCCCCCTGCCTTACACCCTTCTTGATTATGTTGCTTTCTTTATGAAGCACTATGGTAGCAGTTGATCCCCTGTAGATTTCTTCCAGGATGTTTATGTACACTTCATCGACGCCCTGTACCCGCAGTGTCTGCATGACGGCTGATATTTCTACTGAATCAAACGCCTCCTCGTAAACAAGGAAGGCTATGTATAGTGGTTGGTTTAATTCTGATCATTTCCCCATTACCTAATTGATAGTATGAATGTGGTCGATTGATGAGTAGCCTGTTTGAAATCCTGCTTGTTTCTTTGGTTGATTGAATTCTAACGTTTTTTTACTCTGTTAGCAATTACCTTTGTAAATAGCTTGTATACTACGGAGAGCAAGCTAATCGGCCCCTAATTCTTCAAGTCCTTGTCATCTCCTTTCTTATGTATTAAGATGTTGTTAGCGTTCTTCCAAGATTCTGGTACTCTTCCCGTCCGGAGACACCTAAAAAAACAGGGAGGCTAGTTTTTTTAACACAATCTGTCCTCCATCTTTCAGCAGATCTGATGTTACCTGATCCTCACCAGCAGCTTTGCCTCTTTGCATGCTCTCCAAAGCTTTTCTGACTTCTATCATTACTGGTGGGGTGTCATTGTGTTACTGCTAGTTCTTATAGTATTAAAGTCGTGGTTGTCCCGGCTACTGTACAGATCTCAGTAAAAATCCTCCGCTAGTTTAACTATCCTATCCCTACTGGTAGTTATTTTGCCTGCTTTGTTCCTTATTGCAGACATCCGATTTTCGCCTATCCCAAGTTTCCTCTTCAATGCTTTGACGCTTCCTCCGTTTTTCAGAGCGTGTTCAATTATCTCCATGTTATACCTTCTTACATCGAATACCTTACGCCTATTATTCAACTACGAAAGCTCTGCCAGTTCTATTTTGTCTGTTGTACTTGAGACTTTCATGATTTGACGCTTCTTAATGAGATTCTTTGTTTCTTGGTTAAGCTTGTCAGTGTCCTGTCTAACTACCCTGCCTCCAACTTCCACTGCACACTCCATAATGATATTCGTCAGATTATCATTCATTGTATCTATGCTAAGGTTGATTTCCTCACTAACAGCCGAGTACCTGTTTTGAAGCGAGACTCTGAATTCCTGTACTTTCCCTCTCAGTGCAAGCTCATTGATTGGCTCCTTGCGTATCAGTTTCTGACGTTCCTTTCTCAAGTCAAGGCGAATTCGAGACTGTACCATTCTATGGTCACTTCATCGTACCTTGCCAACCACTTCCACATCCTGCACGATGCCTGGGTGTGCACTCATTAAAAAGTGTATTTCGTTGTTATTTTCGCCATTAGGGCTCCTCCATGTCCACTTGCGGTTTCCTCATTTTCGGTAGAAGGTATTGAAAATCCGTAAATTATTGCGTTCTGCCAATTCTACTAGTAGCTCTCCTCTGGCGTTTCTAGTACCGATGCCATAATCTCCTACTGCCTGGCCTCCAGCCTGCTTCTTCCCTACCTTTGAAATAAAGTCTCCCATCAGTATTGTATACTGTGTTTTTACCTTACTCATTGCCGATTCCACGTCTTCATAGAAGCTTTCAACTGAAGCGTCATCATGACTGGATGTAGGCGCGTAAGCATGTACCACCTTCATCTTGTATCTCTTATTCAGTTTAAATACGATACCTACCACCCTTTCATTAATGGTATAGTGTTCTTCTATGTTGCCAGCTGTGTTTCTGTGAATTAGGAACCCCACTTCCACTTCTCGTTTCTCAGCCAAGCCCCATAAGCGAAGGACGTGCCCATTCTGTAGCACCGTATAGGCCTCATCTATCCTCCTAACCTCACTAAGCCCTATTATATCCCAATTACCACCCTCTAGCTCCTCGCATAGTACAGCTAGACATCCTTCACTAGATAAGGTTCTAGCGTTAAACATTGCCAAGTTCAGGTTCCATTGGCAGCCTGTCCGGATCCAGAAATTTCTATCACCCTCTTCTGCGTTGCAGATCTGACTGCCGCCGTGGTCAGTTGCTTCGCAGTTGCTGGGTACTGAGGGCCGTGAGTTATTTGACGTATGCAAGTGGGAGGTAGTGGCCAGATGCTGCACCAGGGTGGACAATCCTTCTCTGGTGAGGGAGTGCGTTCCCGGTGGTGGTTACCGGTGAGGCCGCACCCCAGGCCACGTAATGCAGTTCCATCACCACGCGGATTTTTTTATCCGGTTGGGAACTGGCCGGCACTGGGATTTGAACCATAGACCTTTTGCATGCGAGGCGGATGCTCTAACCACTACGCCAACTCTGCTAGAGGCAGAATCGAAGGCCATTCAAATGTAAGTAATAATTTCAGTATTACACGGCTAAGCCACAGAAATATATATATTTACTGCATACAGTTACATGTAATCAACTGCACGGTTGAATATTCTTGCAATTTAACAATTTCAAGCAAAAACCCTACACAAGTAAGCCTGCCTTCCCATGCCACAGCTAATTTCAAATTTTTCTGTCATTCCACACCCAATGAAGCAGTACATCCACAGTGAGTTGGTTTTAAATCCTCCGATTCTACGCAGCTGCTCAATCCGTAAGCACCTGAAATTCGTCTTCAAAATTTCATTTTTTTGGCACGCATAATGATCGCACCCGATGCTTAATCCAATACATCCAGGACAACTTTCAGAATGCCGTGAGCAAATGGCCTTCGAGATTTGTATTCCAAAATGGTACCTATCACGACAATGTAGACAGCGAAAGTAAGCCATCCAAGATCTTTGTTTATTACTAAGAGTTGTAGCATTTCTCCATCAAAGGTCCATCCATGCCACACTTCGTCTGATATGATCGCGTTGTTCCTCCCTACAGTGGTCTAGTAGCTAAAGAACTCTGCTGCTGACGCGTAGGTCGCGTGATCGAATCCCGGCTGCAGTTTCGATGAAGGTGAAAATGCTGTAGGCCCGTGTGCTCAGATTTGGCTGCACGTTAAACAATCCCAGAAGGTCGAAATTTCCAGAGCCCTGTTCTACGACGTTTTTCAATATCAAACAGTGGTTTGGGGAGGTTGAACCCCACATATCAATGATCGCATTGCGTTTGTGTAGTGAGCTATCATTTTAATGTGCTAAGCCATAAATGAGAACGAGAAAACTTCTGAAGAAGTCCCCATGCACTCGGCTTCTTCCCAGTGGGAAAACTATCTTGACTTGTTTCAAAACGCACCTCCCTTCACTTGGTCGGTAATTTCGTCATGATGGAAGAGGGGGGCGGGATGCTTGCTTGGGATTCTACGGTACACCTTTAGGCAAAGGAAGCTATAATGAGTGAGAAAGGTTATACTCTTCAGAGCTAAAGAATGGGACAAAACTTTGACTAAAGTGAGAGTGATGAAGCCCTTATATTTTGTATGGCAGCACAGTGAAATGTATGTGATGTTGAATTCACATCACCCATAGGAAATAAAACGTGCCAGCTGGCGCATCTAGCACGCTGAAACTCCACCTTGATAAACTCCAATATTTATATGAATAGAAATTGATGGTCGTTAGACGAACGCTCTTCTCCCCGTAAGATGGCTCGCTTATGCACACCTAATTTTGCAATTATAACACACTAAATGAGTTTTAAGGCTCAATAATATACCCATTTTTAAATTGAATTATCGATCTGTTAACTGTTAATGGGATGGGAACATATACTGGAAACAAATCTACGGGTAACACACTCGGGTGGTAAAGTTTACTAGCATCCATCGTAATTCCTCTTCAGTCTTCACAAAAAAACCAGAAAAGGATACTCACAGGGTCAAGCTCCACTATACCTACGCAACCGAATTCAAAAGAGGCTGCTATGTGTAAGCACTGATAGTAAATATATATGACTGCAGCAACATAAACCTCAAACTTTTTCATCAGTTTTTGCAAGTATGCTTCTGTCATCAAGTGTGCTTTCCGTTAGCCCCAGAAATAACTAAAAGCACTGCATTTTGTAAAAGATTAAGAAAAAATCCACTACCAAGCTTTATCACACCAACCTCTCTTCCATAGTCATCGCTGTTGCATACAAGAATATTGTATAGAAGTGCAACAGACTTCTAAAAGCAGTCTTTATAGTGTAAACCAACACCACATGAAAGGTGCATAGTATAAAATGACAGGGCCACATGATTCTATATTTGTTGCATTTGCGAAAACTTTGTAAAGTTCAAAAGATCAATTATGTAAATGTTATCAATTGTATTTTAGTAACAGCATAACAATTCTTGGAGAGAGAAGTGACGGCTGTAAATTACCATTTTGAATTAAGTAATTGTAATCAAGTACTTTGTTTTTGTAACATGTATGAAAATACTAAGCACAATATGAAAGATATTTCTTGCGTTAGTAAATGCTTTTACAGAATTCCCAGATTTGCTGTTTTCTACAGTGCATTTGCCCCACTAACAGGCACAACTGTTATAATTAAAATGATCACAAAGTGCGTAAACTGCACATGCAAGTGTGTCTGCTGTGTGCCACTTCATCGCAAGAGCCACGTTTCCATCTTCCACCTCAGTCTTGCAATGTGCGAATATATTTTACACCGAGTGCAAGTAACCTTCATCAGGGGCATATTATGAAGAACTGTCTCCAAACGTGGCTAACGCGCACAACTCTGTTCTAATGCACTCAAATTTTTACTTACTCAATAAAGAATAACTGTCTTGTGTTGTGAATTTTTGAGTAAATTATCTCAATCGAAGTGTAATAAATATTTCTGAAGTCAGTCATGTATTTTTACATAAATAAAGCTCGAAGTATATGCACATTTTATAAATAGTAGTACTCATATCAAGCAAATGAAAAACTACATTTTCGACATAGGTACTGGAGCGAACCCTGTCACAATGACCTATGAGACATGGTACTAGTAAGTTCAGCAAGGTAAATGTCTGCATTTATATGCCGTATGCTCGGAATAAATGAAGGTATTTAAATATACAGAAAGTTTCAGTGATTTAAAGATTGATGCCTGTTGCTTGCCTTTGGGCCCTATTTTTGACAGAATTGGCCAAAAGAACTTTAGTCTACACGTGTATCTACACGTCTACACGTCTACACGTGTATATTCATGTTTATTTTACACGTCTACACGTGTGTTGGCAAACTTTCTTATTCACAATTCGTTTGCCACAGAACGAGCTCTAACTTTCCTAAATCTTGGTAGCATTGAAAATCTACCCTGTTAAGAAGTTCCACTGCAATGATGACAACCTTATTGGGGATCCACTAACACAGAGAATTGCAATTACAGTATGAAAAAGGTGTTCAAAGATGTCACACCCAAGCACAGAAGTGCTGTGCAAAAATAAGTGACGTGCCTACTACATCACAATCCATCCACGCACAAATGCAAACGTTTGTGTAATTCGAACTAATTGCTGTATGAACGATGTCGCAAATAAACCTTGCGGGTACTTGTTAAGTTCACGACACCTAAGCAAATAGTGTTCTATATCACCATTTTCCTTTCACTTCGAGTACAAGGACGTCACGGAGAGTCTGATCTTGTGGAGCCATGCTGGTGTACGCGCTGGTCCCATAAGCAAGCAGTCCTTTTCCATTGATAGCGAGTGAAATGCTTATCGACAGCTTCTCTTAGGATACGCTGATTATCTTTAAGAGCCTTCTTCGTTGGTGTAAGCCCCAGAGCACTCCGAGTAGGTCTGTTTGCCGCCTCATTACCCGCTGTACTCACATGTGATGGAATCCATTGAAAGCTAATGTTTTTACCAATGCCATGCAGGTTTTTAGGATTTGCAGTGATCTTTGAGTGCAGTGATCTTAAAACAATTCATGTTTTCGCCGCTACAAAGCGGGCTTGCTGTCCGAAAACAGCATGACTTGTTGCTGCCTACCAAACAAACTTCAGTTTCTTCAGCACTGCCTGAATTGCCACGCTTTCACACGCTGTCGATGAAACAATGCACTCGAGTCGCGCTGCCCAAGGTGCACTTAGAGACGGAATCACAAACGCTTCAGCGCTTGCTCCGCGCACTACGCCGATTCATCCATCGGTGACAACTTTCAAAAGATTTGCGTACTTTTCTCAAATATATTAAAGTACAAAAGAACGTACTTCTGCTATGCGTGTGTAACGCTTGCTGTGCATTCGTAGAATTGTCACCTGACAGTCGACATCCTCATGTGACCAAGGTGGGTCTTGTCGAAGTTGTCTTTGTATGGGGAAATCGATGCCAAGTTGGCGAAGGGTGTTGAGGGCCACCAAAGCTCGCAATTCCGTGCATCGCCGAAGGCGACTGAGTCATGCTCGTCCTGGGCTCGATTAGCCAAGCCGTCAAAGCTGTGTCAGCAGTCGTTAAGAGGCGAGAAGATGCAACAGCGTAAGACAAGCTTCATGAAGCACCTTCATGCTCGCTGCAAACTTTGGCACTCCCAAAGCTACTCTGAGGCCTTTACGATCAAGTTTTCCAGCCGTTCATACTGTGACTCACTCGTAGAGATCAGGGGCAATTGGAAAAGCACACGATTGACAATTACTGCTGCGTGTAACTTTATCATTTATGTTGGGTGGCTCCGAGAGCTTGTTTCAGCCATCCTTCGAAGAATGTTTACTCGGGCTGACAGCACTGACATTGTCTTGTTCACTGCCCATTACCAATTCATTCTGGTGTCTAGCATGACTGCGTGGCTTAGATTCCAAAGAATCTCATGTACTTAACTTGCTTAATTGATACATCAAGACGTACTATTTTCATCCTTGTTTCTCGCATTCGCATACCTGGGAATAGAAATATTCGGGACTTTTAAGCTGATATTGTTAGTCCAACAGATTCAAGATAGGTTTGTGCGGAGAGTATCTCTCTTTGGCCAATCGTTTCTAATCGCTTATACTGATATCCAGACAGCCAGATGCATATGTCGTCGGCACAGATTGATATTTGCACTGCCTTGCTCACAGCCTTGAGAGCATTAGGTAAACCAGCCATGGCCACATTGAACAACATTGGAGACAGGACACTTTACTGTGGCACTTCTCTGGTAATTTTCCTTGAGCTACTAAGCACTGTCCTCAACTTCACCTGAATCGAGCGACCACTACGAAACGCCTGAACAAAGCTTAAATGGTGCCCGTTTTTCGCATAGACGCAAGACAACAAATTATCACACATTGGAACACGTAGTCGTAAGCTTTTGAAACGTCCAGGAAAAGCCCTATGCTCATTGGTGTTCTATGTGACTCACTATGTCCATGAAGTTGTCCTGTGTACTCAACCGTTGCCGAAACCCAGTCGTACATGCTGGACGGGCCTAGTGATTCTGCGTCCACCATGTCAGCTGAACGAAGGCCAGCTTCTCCATAAGCTTCGCTACGCACGAAGCTAGTGATACTGGTCTATATGACGCCAGTCCTGTTCTGTCTTTGCCTGGCTTCAGCACTGGCATCACCAAGGATATTTTCCAGGCTTGAGGAATGCTTCCATACTCCCAAACATAAGTGAAATTCATCAAAAGCCTGCTCTTCACTTCTGCAGCCAGATTTCAGACCATTTAGTTCGTAATTTCGTCAGGTCCAGGAGCACATACTGTAGGCCTGTGTACTGATATTTAGGTGCACGTTAAAGAAATACAGGTGGTCAAAATTTTCGGAGCCCTGTCAAATTCTAGTCTTATTTTTGGAACGTGAAACCCCACTTATCAATCTATCAATTCACAGTGACGGAGCTCGTCGCTATAGCTACGTCGCTGCTATATTGGACCCCCTTACTGCTATGATATCGCCTAGCTGACGGGTCCACTCACTTTAGCGACAGTACCGCGCTGACAGCGATAATACGGCACTGTAGTGACAATTACAGAACGCTGACGAGCCCGATAGTAGTGCGTTGATGAACTCCGTCATCATAGTCACTGCGTATGCTGTATTTTTATATGCGAAGCTTTTCTGAGCGAAATTCGGCAACCTTTAGCGTATCTATCTATCTATCTATCTATCTATCTATTTATCTATCTATCTATCTATCTGTCTATCTAGCCACTTACGACTTTCAGGTCTCCTGGCCGTTTCATTAATGGTATCAATACCAAACTCGGTATTGCATAACGTGACTGTATGGCAAGTGTAACAGACCAGTCATAACGTGAAAATCATGACATGTATGTCATCAACGTCAGGATTCACAATTCAAGGTCTTAAAGCTCTCGCGGTGTTTTTGTTCACATGACATATTGCAAAACTGGTATGGTATAACATCACTGCCTCGCAAACGCAAGCAACAGACCCTTGTGTATAAATCATGACATGCATGTCATGTAAATCAGGAGTCGTGACTACACGCCACGCTCATGGTGCACTTGCGGTCGTTTTGCTAGCTTCACATATACAAAATTTGGTATTACAGGACTTGAATGTATGACTGAGGTATATATGACTGCTGCAAACGTGATAGTCATGATATGCGTGTCATGTTACAACATGACTACTTGCCATGCTCGTGATGCACTCGCAGTAGTTTCCGTAGCTTCACATATACTAAATATGGTATTACGGAACGTGAATGGATGACGAAGGTATGATACTGATGCAAACATGATAAACATGAGATGCGTGTCATGTAACAACATGACTTCATGCTACGTTCATGATGCGCTCCTGGCTGTTTTGCTCGCTTCACATGTACCAAACATAGTATTACGCATTCAAACGGACGACATAGGGAAATGACACATGCAAAAAAAAATTCCGCCATATCCACGAAGTGAATGATGATGAGTGGGCGAAGCTCCGGAGGTAAACCTGGTAAACCATGAATCCTCTGTACATTTTGCCCACTCGATTTTATTACATCGCTCCCCCTAGCGTACGTCGCCGCACTAAATCGAACGATTGCCTTCAACCAATGACACGCGCCATATGTGACATCATTCCTATTTTATAAGATCTCGCGTCGTTCATCAACTACAAGTACCGCTTTCTAGTTTATAACATCTTGCATCTTTTCATCATCAGCTACAAGTACCACTATCTAGTAAACACTACAATAACTAAACGAGAGGTGGCTACATACAGGAGACGGTACCACCATCTAGTGAACACTGCAAGAACTAAACTAGAGGTGGCTACATACAGGCTACAGGGGACGCACAGCCCACGCCCTAAGGAGCTTCGCCCCTAAAATGATCATCACGACATGTGTATGATGTAACAACATGACTACATGCCATGCTCATGATGCGCTGGCAGTCGTTTTGCTAGCTTCAATTATACCAAGTTTGGTACTACGGGACGTTAATGGATGACAAAGGTATGATACTGGTGCAAACATGATTACCATGCGATGCGTGTCATGTAGAAACATGACTACCTGCCAAGCTCATGAAGCGCTCGTGGCCTTTTACATACCTTCATATATACCTAGTTTGGTATTACGGGACGTGAATGGATGACGAAAGTATCTGATTGTTGCAAACATGATAGTCATCAGGTGCGTGTCATGTGACAACATGACTAGATGCCACGCACATGATTCGCTCGCGGCCGTTTCGCTAGCTTCACATACCAAGTTTCCTATTACGGGATGATGATGGGGGTATGCAACTGGTGCAAACATGATAATCATGAGATGCGTGTCATGTAAGAACATCGCTGCATACCTCACTCAAGGCACCAATACACTTCGACGGGACCAGGCGGGCCGGCGTTAGTTTCATCGCGTCACGACGGCGATGCCACGCCAGGCGCCAATCTGCTTGCTTTATACTGGCAGTCACACGTCGCGCTGCGCTGCTTAGACGCATGTGCGCGTGAGCATGATGGGCATCCCTGCGTCACGAAAAGAGGTAGACACAGTGCTGTCTGGGTATCGTCATCGGCACGAACTGCACTATGTCTATTTCGCGCTGATTGCCACTAGGCCGCGGCGACAAACGGACATCGCGCTGGTTGCACCTGTCGTCAGACTATAGAGTGGTCGCGTTGCTGGTGCAGCGTGGCTGTGGCGAGCGTTCACGTGCGTCAACGTTACGTCGGAGTGTATGGGCCATTCATGAAGTGCTTGTGGCCGCTTCGCTAGCTCTGCATATAGCAAATTTATAATCAGGTTACGTGAATAGATGACGAAGTTAAATGAGACGTTGAAACGTGATATTCAAAACAAGGACGTCATGTGCGGCCTAATTTACCTCCACCTTGTAAAGTCGGGCTCATTTTGAAGTAACATAACTACCATCCACATTCGTGCTCCGGATATCATAGATTCTGACTATACGTGCAATATGACAATTTTTTTCTTTGAATACGCGGCTTTTCAGTCTGACCACGCGAGCACGTGGACAACTCGCGTCCTTGTGCAAAGATTCTTGTCGAAACGCTGATCATATATCACAGTTTTAGGCATTGTTAACTTTATTTTATGCCTGTATCAAGTGTTTGATGTTGTTCGTGATGACGCCTGAAGACATCGATGCATGGATGACAAACCGAGCCCTAAAGTGCCGTGCACATAAAACAGGCAACATCTGTACCACACCCAGGTGTTTCGGGAACATAAGGTTGGGCAGAACTGCTCATTAAATCTGCTGGCACAACAGTTCATCTACCTCGCGTCCCTCAGCATTCTTGCGAAAGCGATGGAATGAGTAGGCGGTGGCACGAAAGTAAAAAAATATTATAGCATATCCACGAAGTGAATGAAGATGAGTGCGCGAAGCAGTGGGATTGCTCGGTTAATCCGGCACTCACCAATCACATTGACAACTCATGCACGTAAATGAGTGACAAATTGATGTACAATTCTTCAAAGGTTTCTCGGTCAAAAATGACGTGTTCTGTTAAGTTGTGAGGCTTGTTCGGCTTTCGCTATTACTGCTTTGTGTTATTCGATCTAGCTTGAAGTTGGCAAAGACGAGGTTTGGGCACGTTCTCCTGGTGGTTGTCAACTCTTTCAAGTGATACAGGTATGCATCATAGAGCATATCGAGAAAAGCCAGTCATTGTTTGTGATCACCATCGTCAAAAGCGTCATCTTCATGTCGTATAGTGGGAACGTAGCACGTGCTGTGTCGTGATGGCGGAAAGAGGATGTTTGGTCTGGAGGGCACTTGTTATCCATCCTCTTCATCAGCGGCAGCTACGGCACTCAACGCCGAAAAAAGACATACCTTGGCCTTAAAGTGCTTGGCCCTAAAAGCACGCTGGCACCCCAGCGCAGGATGCTCCCAATTCCTCATATTACAGCGAAAGCTGTTAGCAAATCACACCTCGGGTCACGTGCCATTGTATTTTTCCACCACTGCAGTC